>DWJZ01008260.1:0-11487 GCA_018249125.1 Asbolis capucinus
TTAAATTTGGAATACATACTGACGACGCCATTTGGACGAAACGTCACGAAAGTTTTAATTTAAGAACGTAAACTGTAGTACTCGTAGTAGCAGTATTACTGCAAGAAAGTATGTTAAGTTCCAAATTCAAACAATTAATTTCGTCGTAGCAGCCGATAGCTTGGTTAACGTATATTTTTGGATTATTTAAAAAGATATATTTTTGAATTATTTGAAAGTTATTTCACCATTAAATTCATTAGATCGACTGAGTGTAAAAAAAAGTATTGACTTTTAAGGGTAGGTACTAATATCATATAGCACGCGTGAGTCAAGATCAAATATTTATCTACAGTATATTTTTATTTAAATATACTTGAGGGATTTAAAATTACTAGGATTTTCCAGGATAGTATGTAAAATGATAACATCGTATCGTTTAGGCACAATTCTGCATACGTTCCGGGCAGCCCATATATCAATGTCGAAAAAATGAATTTGTGGCGTTGAATGAATATTAATGAATTAATATGGGCCACAGGCGAAATTGCCGTTCGAAAGTTTTAGGAGAAAAAATACTTTATATTATCGTCGCTTGACAATGAGAAATTAACTTTACTGTTTACTAGGTCCGTCCACGGCTTCGCTCGCGTGGTGGGATTGATATGAAGTAGCATATGTGTTGTTCAAAATTATACTCTATCTTCGTGTCAAATTTCATTCATATCTGTTAAGTAGTTTTTGCATGACAGGGGCATAAACCCATTCATTCATCCTCATAGAGTTTTTGGTTGGTCACAAATTGACATAAATCGCCGGGCTATGAACGTGTCAACAAAATTCCTGATATATATTTACTTCAAAAAAGGAGGAGGTAGGAATTCGTGTGTATTTTTTATATGTAACCTCTGAAATTTTTATTGAGTAGTCCAATTTGGATATTTTTTTTTTCGATCAAGTTGGTGCTTACAATGTAGTCCCATTTTATTTTAAGCGACATCTGACGAGCAGGTTTTGAGTTATTATTCCTTTTAATATTTTTCTTTTTTACTGCATAACTTTTGGGTAGATGGATCGTTTTTTGTGATTCTATTTTTATTTTAAAGGAACTACTTGTCCCATATATTACCTACAGTATCCTACTCCCTACTAATATTCTAAATGCAAAAGTTTGTAAGGATGGATGTTTCTTCCTTTCTTCTCAGTCTTCCTCTGTCACTCGTTCTGAAGCGGTATGTTGTTGATATGTTTAGGATCCCTTATTGAGCTTATTGATACCAGTTACTTCAACAACGAACTTCTTTCCTTGTTTCATCATCTCCCCCGCGGATCTATCACTTCCTTCATTGCAGACAACGCCTTAGCGACACCCTAATCTGGTGTTGTTAATATCCATGTGTGAAGACCATCAGGTGAATCTACTGCTTCTAACATAAAAAATATTTCTTGGCCCATGTAACTCATGTATTCGCTAAGGCACCTTTTCACGAAAACGTACCCCTAGCCCCATAAAAGACTGTAGCATCTAGTGAAGACGAAACGAAGACAAGAAAATTATATCTATTGCTGCAAACATAGGCCAGCGGTGATCAGGCGTCTGCATATTGGATGGACCGCGTAAAAAACTTCAAAAACAATACAGCCCACCAGATTATTACTGGCTTTTCGAAACAGCAACATATGTATACGTGCAGTATGAAATTGAAAGACTTTTCAAACAAGATTTTCAGATGTTTTCGCCATTGATCGCCGGCGGTGTATCGCAGCTGCATCTGTTAGGGAATATTTACACCGACTATATCGAACCGAGTGCCACGAGCTAGACCAGTGGTTCTCAAAGTAGTGTACCCCAAGTCCGCGGACAACTCGGGGTCTATTTTGAAAAATAGGGGATAAGGTATAAGTAAAAAATGTATCTGCTTTTGTTATTTAAAGCCGATTATAGATAGATCTACTTTGAAGACAAAAACATTGACAAATAATTGTCTTCTAATATTTTTTTACAAGTTTTTGGTATTTACCTGTACTTTTAGTATAGGGACTTGGCATCACCTTTTCATTTTCATTCAGTGAGTTATTGGTTCCTATGATGATAAAAACGATTATAATATAAATAAAAATTTTAGCTTCACTCAATGTAGGCAGAATACACCTATAACGAAATAAGTAATTAAATTATTGACCTTTCGTAACCATTTTCGGAGAAAATATACCATATTCTAGCATATATAGCATCCAGTTACAAAAGAATAAAATTTTTAAAGTGTTGCAAAATAAAAAATAGTTGCTTGGCAGCGTCGGTGTTTCCGTCCACGTATAATGTCTTCAAAAGGAGAGAAAAGTGAGTACGCATTTATTAAATTAGTGCGCCAACATCTTAGACATCATCGCCACTTACCATCAGGTGGGATCTGTGTCGAGCTTTACCTTATTCTAGGTGAAAAAAAATATTTTGAGAACCTTTGACCTAGAAGTGTTGTGTACTCAAAAGAGTCCGTTCCCTTGGGAATTGCAACAGAATTTATAAAGATGTCTGTCCGTACCAACTACGGGAGATAAAATTCTCGTCTATTTTAATACCAACCCTAGGTTGCGTGGTAATTCTTCTTTTGTTATAAAGCAAAAATATTCATAAGCTGCGCTACACGTGGGTTGCCATTTTTAAATATGATATTATGTTAAAAATCGTAAATACTATAAATTGATTCTCTTGTATTTTTGCTGCAAGCTATTAAGAATTATATAATAATATATTTTTTATTAGCTATACGGCAAATGTTTGGTTTTAATTTTATTTTAGTTTTCTGGATTCCGTGCATGATTCGGAATGTCTGTTTGTACATTCGTAAATCTATCTATACGTCCGTTAGTCTATTTGGCATCTATGTGCTTACTAGCTTGAAAAGGGGATGTGAAGAGAGGTTAGAATAGAGGGGTGTACGTAAACGTAGTCGCGGGAAACATCTAAGGAACAAATGTACAAAACCCTTTTCGTCTCGGGTGCAATGGACTACACAAATAGTATGGTGGAAAAGTAAAGCTTATGACCCAAGAACAAATATTTATCTGTTAAATGGCATACCTAAGATTTCCATCGAACCTAGTAATGCTATAAAGGCTGCCATAAATATTTTTTTTTATATTTCAAGCAGGCATATGAGCTAACGGGTCACCTGATAGTTAATGCTATGGCCCATATTGGCATCACTGGGGGCGTTGCCGATGCGTTCCCGGCTGAGTAAAAGCCCGCTTCTTGAAGGACCTTATATCACAGCGCTGTGGTAGTTTGTTCTATGTATGGATATTCAGAATATCAGAATCAGATATTCGAATGGATTTCAACAGGCTATTGAAAACTGAAAACAGACTTGAAAACAAGAAACTATTTTAAAGAATTGAATATCAAAGGAATGGAGTATTCTCGAAATCGAATCTCACTGGCCGCAAGTTTCCGCCATAAGAGGGAATTCGTTCAGTAACCTTTCTAATGTTATGATATGTACCAAGTTTCTCTATTCAAGTTGGGTAGTTTACCAACAATTTATTATAGATTTTGACCGGGAATCTCTCCGATTTTACCAATATTAAAATGCGAAAGTTTATTTGGGTGTTTGTTACGCTTTCACGCCTAAACTACTGAAATAATTTCGATGAAAACTGGTACCAGGATAGACCTATCTTGAAAAAGAAAGTCTATTTTTAAAAACAAAAACGACAAGTCCACAAGACTTTGAAATGGGAGATGAATATGTGTATGGAGTTGTCAGCGTCAAAATTGAAACCATGGAACTGTATTTACTTGATTAGAAAGAAATTAAATGAAAAATTTATCAATGAAATTTACACAAGTCTGAAATAAAAAATGTACCACGTGGACGTAGTCACGGGCAAGACCTAGTACACAATATTCGTTTCAACTTTTTCCTGACTGATTTTAAAACTAAATCACCGTAGATCGTGATAATATTTAAAAGCAGCATCCAACAAAATTTTTTGCTACTATTAATAGATACTATTAAACGATAGCCTAGTGGTTTGAACATTGGTCTCAAACGAGAAGTCCTGGGTTCAAATCCACCTCTAATTTTCAGAGTTATGTGCGTATCAGAAGTTGATTATCACGGTGAAGGAAAACATCGTGATCAAACCTACACTCCTGAGAGTTCTACATCAAGTTCTAGAAGGTTTGAAGTCCACCAATCCGCACTTGGCCACCGTGGTGGACTATGGATGTACCCCTCGCATTGTGAGTGGAGACCCGAGCCCGTTAGTGGGACAGTTATCGGTTGCAATAATAATGACGAATCTATAATCGTATACGGAATCAATATGACATTATGGGAATGGATGGGTGTTTGTTTTATTTATTTTATTTGAACACCAATATAATGTACATTGATAACAACCATGAATAAAATACAATGAAAGAAGATAGACAGGTGTCATTACAATTAGAGGTGTAGCCTGCATGCACTTGAGTAACAGTTAACAATTAAATGAACATGATAGAAATACATATAAAATATATATATATCCATGACAGTTAAAAACAAATTAGGTTCAAAATTGACATTAAAATACACAATACAAACGGTTGAAGTATGTCATTAGAATTAAAATAAATACATGGTAAATTAAAAAAACAGACTACATTAAAAAATTAAAATATAATCGAGAATTAGGATCAACTTGTTAAAACAAAAAAAATGTTCGTTTTTGAAGCAAAAACTGCTGAATAGATATGAATGTATAGATAGATGGTTGTTTAAACCAACTTGGGCTACTTTTTATCAACATAACACGCGAGTGAAGCTATACGTTTTAATAAGAAATACATATATCTCTTATTACAAACTACCTGTATCCTGCGCCCGTTGCGAAGCATCAATTCATCAACCATGTGTCCGATCTATATTATTTTAGTACCAAAACCTTTGCCAGAAAATCCTGAACAAAATTGTGAAAGACAGTCCTCTATTTCCTACTACTTCAGAATGTATAAAGAACAAACAAACAAACTCAAAATCATTGATTTTCATACATACAAAATTACTAGAAATTGCCCTAATTTCGCTTCAAACGAACAATTCTCCAGCGGTTTTAGAGTTACCATACTAATTTTAGCCTATTATCCCTCGGGAACAAAGCAGTTTTCTGGGATAAAAGTATCCTATAACCATTGTCCGTATATAAGCTACAGACATGTGAAATTATGCCTATATTGGTCTATTGGTTTCGGAGTTGCCATACCAACTTTAACCTGTTATCCTGTGGGAACTAATCCATTTCCTGGGATAAAACAAATCCTATAACAATACCCAGGTTTTAAACTAGGAATATGCCAAGTTTCATATAAATCTATCCAGTGGTATTTATGTGAAGCTCGAACAGACAGACAGACAATAACTCCAAAAACAATTGTTTTTGTCAAATATCGCTAACAAAGCCCTGTATTAAAATTTTCATACTAAATGTACAGAATTACCCTGTTACAATTTTATTATTAGTCTAGATATGGAAGTCACTGGCAACATTAAAATACTGTGTACTTATTTGGGATATTTGTAATATATACGAAGGGTCATACCGGCTTATATCTGTTATTCTCATCTAGAATATTTTTTATACCCGAGAGAATTGGATTCGATCCCTTGACACGAAATGAAAATTTGAATAAATATCATATCATTGGGTTACTCCACTAAATATAATTGAAGTAATATCTACGACATATATTTTTACAGAAAAAGGTTTGTTATTGAACATGTTTTCATTGTATTCGAGAGAAAGAGATGGATATGTTGGTGGTGTTGTGTTATCTCTCTCTATCATAAGTAACGATGCCAGAGATTTATAAAAAATATTTGATTATTTATCCTACTAATATTATAAATGCGAAGGTTTCTGCGGATGGATGGATGTTTGTTACTCCTTCATGCAAACACTACTGAACCGATCTGGATGAAATTTGGCACAGAGATAGAGTATGTTCTGGAATAATTCATAGGCTACTTTCTATGAACAGAGGACGCGGGCGAGGTCACGGGCAGAAACTAGTAATTCCATAGATTATCTACTCCTACACATAACCCCCACGTGCCTACACAACTATAATATTAATGGTCATTGGAGCACGTACGGGTTAATGCAGCGGTTTTCAAAGTTTCTAGCGTTGGAGTTCCCTTAGAAGGAGAAAATGTTTTTCAACTTAAAATACCCACAACTTTTAAAATTATTACAATCTCCTGGACTAAATATCACCTAATTAAGTTTATTATATAAAGCGTACACAGCTCGGCGGCTTGTTTCGATTGTAAGTGATCGAGAAAGTTAAGCAAAAGCGAGCAGCGAGTGACCATTGTGACAAACATTCACGAACGCTTCCGTGCTTTATAGGATACGTAAAGCCTCTCGGTCTTGGTCTCGGTTGTTATCGTTAGATAGCAACCGTTAAACCACGTCGAAGGTCTTCGTGTGCCATGAATTCTTACATTTGAGTTAACTATTAACCTTCACCAATTTGCATTTTAGCGAGGAAACCAAGGCCTCCTCAATAAAGAGGCCTCGTAACTCAGTAGAGGGTCATTGGCTGGTTTTATTATAGTATCTGAAACCCGATCCAAAAGGTGTACTGAGGAATTCCTTACGCCGTTTCTTTTCCTCTTTATTCTGGCACTTTTCAGAAATGGGGGTAGTTTCCAAAAAAATTACGTCCATAAGTTTATTGAAAATACCTACATGAAATAAATGATTTTGAATTTGAATCAGTAAAAGTACTGAAAATAATTTTGATGATAAAATGTTAAAAGGAATATCTTACTGTAATATTTTGAGACGAAGAATTCATTTATAATGTTGATTGCGCAGAAAGAAAACGTTTTCTCAGATAAACGATATTTTAAAGAAAAAGATTTCAAATAATACTTGAGAGTTGTTTTAGTGTAAGTAAAAAAAGAACTCGACTCAATGTATTTTTTGTTCTATAACAATAATGTCATTTTAAACAGTGTACATTATGCTATGTTGCGGGTACTCACGATAGTAGTATTACGATAGTATGTGGGTATGTTGTGTTAAATATTATTTACGTATCCCACCACCCATAACAGTCCCACTGTTGGACTTCGGTGTCCTGTTAATGTGAGGGCGCTGGCCTTAGCCTACCACGGCCACGTTGTCCAAGTGAGGATTGGTCTTCAAACACCTTTAAGAATTGTATAGACAACTGGATTTTGCCCATATGTTGCAAAAATGTTATTAAAAAAGTAACCTACGTGTTATACCAGAATTTATTTTTATGTCAAATTTTATTTTTTATATTTATTATTTACCATAAATAAGTCAGCTCTTGACTACGATCCCACCTGGTGGTACTTAGTTGGTGGTAGGTAGGTTAGGTGGCACTGGTGAAGTGGTGGTGATGGTGGCGATGAAGTCTTCGATAGTAAAGCGCCCTAATTTAGTAGTAGCCTATTCACTCCTGACTTGAAATCGGTCGGGAACACCGACGCGGCAACTTACTCCAGTCCTTCACGGTTTCTTCATTTGGATCCGTTCAGTAGTTTTACCTTGAAAGAGTAACAAACATTCATCCAATACATTCATCTTCACAAACTTTCGCATTTATGATATTGGTAGGATCTAGTATACCCTACGATGTTTCCCGTCAATACTAACCGAACCTTCTTTATTGTCTGTGGACAGTATAGATTACTTTTCTTTTCTAGTCGCAACCCGTATACAGAATGATCTTTGTAGGATGTTTGCAGACAATTCTATTCAGTGTTTACAAGTAATTTAGATACTGAATGAAAAAGAGGGTGGTATGTTTCCACAAAGGAAGATGTATTAGAGATTAGTGTTTCAAATGTTTAATCAATGCGTGTTATAAAGTAGCTGACTAAGCAAACGTTTTTTTTTATAAAAATATTAATATATACCTGTTATCCCATGGGAATACCCATTGTTTGGGACTTAATATACTTTTTTATCACTTACAACAGACACAAACTAGAAGCGATTAAAATGTACCTGTTATCCCGAGTAAATCAACATTATTTGGGACTTAAAATACTTTTTTATCACTTACAATAGATACAAGCTAGAAACGATTAAAACATACCCGTTATCCCTTGGGAATTACCATTGTTTAGGACTTAATGTACTTTGTTTATCACTTACAATTGATACAAGCTACACGCGATTAAAATATAAGTGTTATCCCGTGGAAACAACAATTTTTTGTTATTTAATATACTTTGTTAATCACTTACAATAGATACAAGCTAGACGCTATTAAAATATAAGTGTTATCCCGTGGGAATAACTATTATTTAGGATTTAATATACATTTTTTATCTCTTACAAAAAATACAGAAGGCGTTTCAAAACTAATTTTAAAACCATATTCTGTAATGAGTTGTCTTAAACCAGTTGGCCCACTACAGACCACGTGGGTCTCCTCATAATGAAGAAGTCTACAGCATACAAAATTCAAGACACTACTCCAATTCGGATTAGTGGACATGTGAATCACGTGCCACATAAACCAAGCATCAAACTATTTACAAACCTAAATACTAATATGGAATATCAAAAACTATTTCATGCATACTTATAGTAAATGTGCAAACCAGTTTAAACCAGTTCTGGCAAACCATTGAGTATCTCGCCTCGCTAAACTTTCGGCAACCACTCACGCGAATTACTACTGTAAGTGATAACAAAAGTCTAATTTTATTGTCGTCCAACATTTATGTATGTATTTAGTGAACAAAATGAAATGTTACAGTTTAAAAATGATTATTGGTTATTACTTTTTACAAGATTTTATTTCGACGCATTCATAGTTGCTAGGGCTTGTTTCGATTGAAAGTTGAAAGAAGTTGAAAGAAAAAGTTAGCGACAGGGGGCGCTATCGGATCGGTGACCGCTAGTGGTAAAATTTTCACTAACGTTTCTGAGCTTCGGAGGGCATGTAAAACAGTCGGTCCCGGTTGTTATCGTTAGATTTCAATCGTTAAGCCATGTCGGAGGCCTTCGGGAGGTGTAAAAACTTTCGACTATTGCGTTGCCCACTAACCCCTCCCACTAGCCGCATCCGTGCTCATTAGTAGGTCGTGTTGAAGCCACAGGGTTTTCTTTAACTTGTGTCTGGTTGTATATTTATAAGTTAGTATATTAGTTTGTTGGTTTGTTCAGGTCAAATGTTGCAAGCTAAGTAAGACCTACTTCCTCTTACACTACTCCATTCTACTCTCTACTACCTAAAGTCATGACTTGATTCTACATTCAGGATTGGCTCCAGACAAGAGAACTCCTCAATTGTTAACAATACAGTTATGAAGTTTTATTTGTTCTTCATATTTTGTTTAGTAGTATTAGAATTATTCAGAAACCTTGTCTAAAAAGTGACAGACAGATAGTTTCGCATTTATAATATTAGTAAAAAAAATAAGGAACCCTAAAAATGATCGATAGATTAACGTACAAAATCTATTTCCTCTATCATGTCCTTACGCTTAGGAGCTATAACTAGGGTTGCCAACGTTTTTTGTTTGAATATAGTATTTTAAAGAAAAGATCAAAAAAAATCTAGCACGCTTCAAAAAATGAAGTATTTTATAGATGAAAAAAATAGTTAAATTTTTAACTCGTTTGTTTTTTTTTAATATTCTTTTGTTTTAGGCACGCGCACATTACGTCAGTGAAACGAAAGGTGCGTTAAAACAAGATGGGATGTTTTTTAATCACTTTTAGTGTCGCAAAATATAAACCTTGATAAATTGTACTGAAATAGTATTTTCTCCTACTATATATTTCTTGAAAAGTATACAGTATGGAGTCCCGAGATACAGTACAATACTATATAATATAGTACAGTTGGCAACCCTAGCTACAACTGTCACATCAATTTAATTCATTCATAGCAGGTGAGGACAGATTAAAAGCATCCTGACCAGGAAATGACTGTCACTCTGACAGACAGTTTTCGTAAAGAAACTGTCTCCACATGTCTTCAACTGAGAAATATGATGATGGTGCAGCATCTAACCCTTAAAACTTCGTGATAAAATCTTGAATAATATTTCGAAGCGTCATAGCTGTACGTCTTGTTGGAAGGATGGCTCACCGCTAGTGGAGAAAATTTTATTGCTAAGAATCGAACTTGGGTTAACTTTGCTTCGTAGACAAGGTAACTACCAACTAATAAGGCAAACTAGAGTACAGCAGCTTATTGGTCACCCTAAATTGGTTGAGAACAGCCCCTAAAGCCCCCAGGTACTTAGAGTTACCAGCTCTCTGAATTCTAAAGGATACACTATGGAGTGCACAGAAATTACATGATTTAATTCCTCCATCATCGAACGAGCCAACCCACGGCGGTTATCCATTTTTTCGTCGTAAACAACCCACACGAACAACGCGTCTCGCCTCGTCTTTCATCTACTGTCCCGGGAAGGACTGGAACAAGTTACCCACGTCGGTTTTCCGGACAATGTCTTCGAGTCAAAAGTGAAGAGACTTCTAGTAAGTTAGTGCGCTTTACCATTGAAGATTTCATCGCCACTTACCATCAGCTTAGATCGTAGTCCAGCGCTAATTTATTTGTCTTAAAAAAATCACATTCCTAGAACAAAAGTAAAACGAAGATTCACCCGGTAAGTAGACATTAAAATAGAAGCGGAAAACACTGCGAATATAAGGTTATAGTTAGTGTTTACTGAGCGCAAAAAGACCGCGCAATTTTGTATTGGAGTGGCCATTACGACGCCGACTGTGCAAAGACTTCGCAATTGCATTCAAAATGTCGGTTTTAATTTTTCAAAATGCAAAGTGCAAATTCGCATTTGCCAGTAACTCCCCTAAAAGCCCCAGAGATGCAAGTCGTCCCTTTGTTGCTAATACAAAGCATTGCTCGTACGCTCTACAAAAACTTTGTGCGACACGCCGTCTGCGACTGTTCATTCTCATTTGATGTAATGAGGGGACAAAGTAATAGTTAATTCTATCAATGTTACCAACTGAAAACAATTGCGGCAAGTTTCTTTAACTACGCAAAATTAGTGTGAGTTAAGCTTCAAACATTGCCAGCTTTAACTTCAATGTGTGTTAGCTTTTGTAAGTTACGAGAACGTAGTTAAGCTCCCATTTTATCTTATGTAAATTATTCGGCGGTCGGATTAATTCTAATTAATTTTGACTAACGTTTTAATATGAAATGTTTTTGTGATACTGGCAGTTATGACGTCACTTATTTTTTTATAGGCTGAATTGACTTGCATTACCGTGTGAAGAATATGCAGGAATATTAAAGTAGGTTGTATTAAATATATAAATATCTTTGGACACCTCACACACGGCCATTTGACCCCAAACCATGCGTTAGCTTGTACTACGGTGATCAGACAACTGATAAACATACATATATTATTTTTAAATACATACTTATATATTCAACATATTTTAATAATTTGATATAACTGGCCGTACCTGATGATCGTTGCT
>DWJZ01008261.1:0-11486 GCA_018249125.1 Asbolis capucinus
TGATCACCTGCCGCGAGTTACGTTACAACCAAACAAACATTGACTTACACAGGAATTTCATTATGTTCACTGTATTTATTGAGACAGTTATGACACAACATGGTGTGTAGTTCCACGATGTATTTAAGCAGCCCACCAAACTTCGTGTCTGTGCCGACAACTCCAAATCGATCAAAGTTGTTAAAATTAGTTCGGAGATACAAAAAATATTTCATCACATTCAAGTGTCTTCATGTACAGAAATCCCTTTAACATAGATAAGTACATAGTATCATTGAACTAGTAGTAGCTAAACGAAAATTATGAAAAACCCATCCGTCAGTCAGTCTAGGAATCCGATGTTCCTTGCGTGTGACGTTACTAGAGTGGTGACCAATTGTAAAAATTTATTTCACAAAATTTGGTAAAAATACACGCATGAAATTAAGTGGAATATGGTTTTTCATGTTATTATCTAATACGATATTATAATTAGTAGTATATTTACAATGTTGTCAAATAGCCTACTGCATAGATTGTGGTGGCGTTAGTAGACACTAGGCAGACAATGACCGGTAAGATGTGCGGTGTACCTGCGTGAGGTCGTTGTAGAACTTGACGCCCTCCTTGAGGTTGGCGGTGAGGTCCTGGTAGGCGTCGTAGGCGGCGGCCAGGCGGCCCAGCGCCGCGTCCCGCCCGCTGCTGCCGCCGCGCGCCGCCGTCAGCCGCGCGTGCGCCGCGCGCACCGCCTCCTCCAGCCTCTCCTACAATACAACCACACAACACCAACACTCTACTTTGTACGTAGCGTGTTCGATAGTTCTGCCTGACACAAGTATTGAATTTGGACATGTGCCACTAAACATCTTAGTACCCCTGAGTTTATATTGTACATGTAATCAATTTTTTTATGTTATAAGCAGGCAAACGAGCAGATTTGTCACCTGATAGTAAGTGATCCTCGCCGCCCATGGACATTAACAACACCAGACTGAGGTGTGCCAGACGCGCGGCCTGCCAGGAACGAAGTAATAGAGCCGCATATGCAGAGAATCGCTACAATGCTGAAGCAACCGGACTCAACGACCACATCAACTCACAGTTTCAGCTTCAACTCACAACAACATAAAGCTTCAGGATGGGTGATAGAAGAAAAATGGGCAGGAGGATGAACAAACGACAGGGAGGAAAACAGGAGAACTGTCTCCCAAACCTTCCGGCCGGAACACAACGAATAGTTTGGCGGTTGATCCAGTGAAGAGGGTGGTAGCCAGCTCGAAGGGATTCACAAAAAGAAAATAATACTTCCGCAAAGCCCTACCAGTGAGCAGCGGACTTCTCTATGCCCTAAAGGTGTCATAAATGACACTCTGATAGGCCAGCATGGGATTGAGGTTTCTAAATTTTTGAGAAAATTATACACTCTGTATTTGTGTGTGTGGGCAGAACCTGTGTGCGCAGCGTATCGGCAGCGCGGCGCTGCAGCGGGGCGAGCGCCTGGCCGAGCGCGGCGGCCGACAGCGCGGGCTCGTCCAGCGCGCCCGAGGAGCTGAGCGCCGCCAGGAACTGCTCCTTCAGGTCCACCGTCGCGTCCTTCAGCTCCGCCTCGATGGCGTCACGCTCCGCCTTCAGTCGCTCCACCTGTACCACCCGCCGCACTTTACAATAAGCCCTGTCATACATGTCCCGAAAGACAATGTGGGCCGGTTGCTGATTTAGAAACCGAGTTCGAAGCAAAGGTATAAGGTAAAGGTAATGTATTCAGTTACAAAAGATTAACATGAATTTATAGTTTAGCTTTCTAAAAGTAAAAAGTTCGTCCTGAACGGAACATACGCCAGGACCGCACGCTTCGTGTGACCATGTAGCTCACCTGTCCCATCAGGTCGCGGAGTGTCCTGGCGGCCTCGGCCTCGGAGCCGGCGTCCGGCGTGTCCGGCGCGTCCGGCACGTCCGGCACGCCCGCATTGATCTCGCCGTCGCTGCGGCTCAGCAGCTCGATGTTCTGCACGTTCACCCACATTCACACACAGTCAACACGACACATGTCTTGGGATATAGATAGCATATTTTTACTACAAAATAATAAATGACAAATAAGTTTAGTTTCCAATCTTCAAAATAGAACCAGATTAAATCGAACACAAACCAACTTTTGCTACTATTTAAAAATTCAAGTTGCTGTTTGGTGGATTTATAACGACAGAACGGTATTCGATTATTTATTGTTAATACATTGATTGTATCGTATTGTAGTTTAGAGAGTACCTCCTTGTGCTGGTTGTACTTTTGCTGCACGATGTCGTCGGCGCGCACGGCGTTGTCTATAATCTGCGCGTACTTGGCGGCGTTGGCGCAGAAGGCCTTGGTGAGCTGCGCAGACGGCGTGCGCGACCACCGCGCCCCGAACTGCGCGCGCAGCGCTTCGTCCGCCTCCGCCTCCTCGCGCAGCATGCGCTCCGCCTGACACACACACACATCATCCATTGATAGAAACAATAACATATTTTAAATGGTCATATGGTTTAAATGGTTATGGTTAGTTATGGTCGTTTAAATGGTTATTTTACAAGAAAAAAAAAATACATTTTAATGGCGCATGCTAATGTATTGCGCGGCCTAGAATACGAACACTGATCCCAGCTCATTGATGATGGGGCTTCGGGAAGGAATTTCTGTTTTTGTGAAACCTTTCTTACTTTGCTTGAATCAGCCAATCAATCAAACGAGACGCCACATTCCAGCTGGGGATTTCTTTTCTGGTATGGCCTCCTTTAGATTCACAGGCGGCGGTGGTCTCTTACCATCAGGTGATCCTTTGCCCGCTTTTTACAATTAACTTAAGAACATTGTAGTAGTGAGAGGCGGCGCTACCTCGGTGAGGATCTCTCTGTTCCGCTGCAGCAACTCGGGCAGCTCGGCCATGAGGTGGCGCAGCGCCGGCAGCCCGCCCGCCGCGCGCAGCGCCGCCGCCTTCTCGCTGATGGACGCGGGCAGCGCCCCGCCGCGCGCCTCCAGGCACGCCGGCAGGTTCAGAGACGCCAAGATACTACACACACACACACTCATTTAACAACATCCCTGCTTATCGGTCCCTGTACATGGAGGATATTTTAGAAATTACTAGCGGTGTTTATAAATGCAAGACTTGTTTGTTTCTCTGGATCTTTTGTCCATTATTTCTCTGAAGCGGCTGTGCACACAGCAAGTGTGCTGTATGTACCAGTCAATCCGGTTCACAATTATAATACATGTGCCATGGTAATATATTGATGTGTAGTGGTGGTGATGGTGATGATGATGATGATCGTGGTGTCGGGGACCTGTTGAGCAGCTGCGTGGCGTCGCGCAGCTTGTTGATCTCGAGCGCGACCAGCTCGGAGCGCCGCGCGCCGCTTGCCTGCAGCGCCGAGTGCACCGCCAGCGGCACCAGCGACCCGAACAAATCTACACACACATACATTGTCATTCACCACACGTGGTACCAACACATACATATATCGTGGCTGCTGGTCACCTACTGATTTTACTTATAAAATAATGTTTAAATAAAGCAGCCGCACGACATCTGTCTTATGGTGCTAAAATACATTGCTGCTGAGCTGCTGTTCGGTGTTACTCCGAATATTTAGCGTAAGAAATATGTAATGACGCGGTTTTACAACAAAATGTAATCATTGTCATCCATTCATCCATTTTTTAGGTTACACAATTTATACAGATGAGAAAAACGAAGTACAGTGTTCGTATAAATGGTGTTGTTATATAGCTCGTCGGAGTGCACGGTCTGCTTCCCGCCCCGCTACCGATGCACTCGAGACAAATATAACTCCTACTTTCGTATACACGATCGGTATAATACAAAATAAAAGTCGACAGTAATCGTTACGAGCTAATTAATAATATAGAGTTAGGACGGACCCTTGGCGGGCTGCGTCCAGCGGTCGGGCGGCGGCAGCGGCTTGGCGACGGGCGCGCGCGACACAGGCTCGAGCGAGCGCGGATCGGGCACGCGCTCGTGGTAGATGAAGTCGTTGTCGCGCCGCGCCGCCGCCAGCTGGCGCCCCGCGCGCGCCGCCGCCTCCACCAACGGCCCGCTCGCGCCCGCGCTCGCCGTCGCCAGCCCGCCCGCGTTGCCCAGCAGCTCCACCGCCAGCTGCACGCACCAACATCATATTACTACCAACTACGAGTATGTACATCCCCAGAACGACACAATTTTACCATATTATATGATCCAACTTCACAATGATTGGGCGTCGAAGATAATGTAATAAGGGAGCGGAGGTACCTGTAGGCGCGCGATCTCCTCGCCCACGGCCTTGCTGGTGCGGCACACGGCCGCCTGGTAGTAGTGCGTGAGGCCGCGGAACGCCGTCACCTTCGCGCTCGCCTGCACACACACACACACACACAACACATGTTACCTGGTAGGTAGAGGTGGTGGGGAGGGGGGCGAGGATTTGCGATATTCATTAAATGTATAACAAGCATTAGTGATAAATAATCCTTATACTACAATCGACCACTGAACCCTTTACCTCGTCGCACCGGAGTGGCATCCTCTAAGTGCGCTTTACGGGGTACGAAGAACAGAGTACTCACGAGCGGGATCCAGTCGCGGTCCCACAGCGGCTTGACGGCGTCCTTCTGCAGCGCCCGCAGCGCGTCCGTGTACAGCTCCTCACACTGCGCGCACACCTTCGCCACCATGCTGTCCTTCATCTCGTCTACGACACACGGACCGCCCGACACAACATATTTCATTTTAATCTATAATTGTCGCAGTTCACCGTCTAAACCGAATCCCGGTCAAGTTCTACATTTTTTTAAATGTTTTGTTTTGGACACATATTGATAACATCTTTCAGATAAGTTAACAACAGGTATAAAATGGTACTCTAAGTTCAAGGCCTCCCCTGAGCGGTGTCTGGCTGGAAACCGACATTCACCGATTTCTTGTAGTGCCGGAGATAAATTTTTCTCCCTAATTTAATGTTTTTGCTTTAAAATGTGCCTTGAGCATTGTGCTGACTTTGGGTTAATCTATACTAGTACTAATTAATCTGTAATGGGGTCATTTCTGTATATTAAATGTTTTTTGAAAATTTTGATTTTAATTAGGGAGGCGTAGTTATAAATCATGACAATTTTTTTGGGATTTTTTGTCTGTCTGTTCTAGCTTCACGCAAAAACCACAAGACAGATTTAGATGAAACTCTGCATAACCGTAGTTTAAATTAAAACCCGAGAATGGTACGGGATACAGGTCAAAATCAGTATGGCA
Organism: Asbolis capucinus; assembly: GCA_018249125.1. Lineage (NCBI taxonomy): Eukaryota > Metazoa > Arthropoda > Insecta > Lepidoptera > Hesperiidae > Asbolis > Asbolis capucinus. The sequence continues at coordinate 5,267 of DWJZ01008261.1, forward strand.
ACTCCAAAACCAATGGACCAATTCAGATGAAAATTAGCATGTTTGTAGCTTATACAAGGACAAGAGGACAACAAAGAAATGATAACGTAGATGTAACAACACTATCAGTTTCAACTACAATATCAACAGCACATGCAATGATTACTGTACACAGGCACTGTGCCTGTGGTAAATGTAGCGTAATTTGTATTGGGTTGTTTGGAAAGAGCGTCAAGTTGAACGGAGTGCAGTGAGGTACCTCGGATACACTTGTAGGCGATGACCTCCTGCGCCTGCGCCAGCATGAGCTGCGCGAGCGCCCCCAGCGTCTCCGGCTGCAGGTCGGGCGTGGGCTCCTGGTGCACGGCCGTCAGGATGTTGCCCTTCAGGTACTGGAACACTCCTGCCGACTGCTGCTTTGCACAACGACAAGGATGTTTTTTATTATTTGTATTTCATCATTTTTAGTTTGAACTAAAACTTAAAATTCTCGTTTTTTAGGTGTACTTTAAATTAATAATAATAATAATAAATATCTTTGGACAACTCACACACGGCCATCTGAACCCAAATTAAGCGTTAGCTTGTGCTATGGCGAACAGACAACTGATAACAGGATAATTAAACTTTGTTGTTTCATCAATTGTTAACTCTTTCGTACCATTACGTTTTTAAAAACTTTTACTTGTAAATCATACTACTTGCATGGTGACAAATGCATAAAATGTATTACATCGAAAATCAATGAATTATGAGTATAGAACAAAATACCTCAATAAATTGAAAGTATGTTATATCCTTTATGAAATTAAGTATGAATTTGTGAATGATGTTGTGTGTTGTAATTTTGTGTGACTATATTTATTTGTAGTTTGTACTTGTTCTTTGATCAATACATAGTTTAATAACTCATTTTCAAAATCATAATGAGTAGTTTAGTGGAAAAAACTTCAGTTTTATAAGTTGGTGAAAACCCTACAAAAGATTTTTATTGTTTTGTTTACATTTATTCTGGATAAAAGTTGCATCAAGAGTATAGTATACCTACACTGTTATCAACCATTTCTTGTTGAAAACGATCAGGTAGATTTACTGGCTAAACAAGCACGGGAAGACGAATGTGATACCAGTTGCTTCAGAGTATTTTAAGGCCATAAAAGAAAACTGTCAAGTGTTGCGGCAGGAATACTTTGATAAGCGATCTCTTGAAAAACGGATCTACTATCAAACTATCCAACCGCAAGTATCACGACTTCCATGGTTTGATGATGTCGGGTGTAGTAGACATTACCTAACAACAATACTAAGATTACGTTCCGGACACATTCCGTCGAATAAATTTTCATTTTTAATGAAGAAAGTTGTTTCTCCTAACTGTATTGAATGTGGTAAAGTTGAAGACTTTCAACACATTTTAACGGAGTATGTTCGAACTGAATCTTTTAGGATGCTACATTTGCCAAGATCCATGGAAGTTGGCCGGCTGAGTAGTATCTTGGCCTCTCCTATATCAGAAGAGGCAAAGATATTATTTAAGGTGGTGAATATGGGACTGGCAAAACGTTAAATATAATATAGTTTTTTTTTCTGAGTATCAACGGTGTTACCTAAATTGTGTTGTGAGTATTATGATGATGGTTCCTTTACGGGACAATGTGGTCGCTCAGCGGCAATGTCCCTTAATAAATTAAAAAAAAAAACCATTTCTTGTTAAAAATATTTATCGGGACTAGTGTTTCAACTTCATACTGCCATTTCATGTCACACATGCCATGAGAAATCTTACATTATTAAGTGTGGCTCAAACTCCAGATCCCAATGCTCTTCTTACAATAACAGATAAGAAAGGAGAAATGAAAGCAAACATTATCTGTGTCTCTTTCACTACAGCTGAACACTGACTCATAGCTGACATTGTGTATTGTGCCTAGATAACATACTCTATTAATATCTTTTCAATGAGTGGAGAGTATGAAGCATAAGTGTTGTGTAAAAAAGACAATAACAACTACACTTTTGACTAGTATCAACAACAAAATAATATGTATGGACAACTAACCTTGTAGTTATGGTGAGACATGGCGAGACAGCGCCGATGACACTTATAGTGATAATATATGCGGGGCATGAACATACCTGAAACAGCTTAGCGGCTAGCTTCAGTGAGTCCTCCGTGTCGATAGGTTGCTGCGCGGCGACCGCGCTCTGCATGGCGCCGATGTTGAACATGATGCACATCTTCTCATAAGCAAGCGAGCTAATAGCTGAAACGGCAATCATGTATTGTTTCCACCTGGTTAAAAGTACAACATTCCATTCACACAACACAAACCAAAGTAACATAAAGTAAACATAGCAAGCAACTAACTGATATAAAATTTCGAATGGAGAAGGTCCTTTTATAATAAAAGATTTTACCAAAACTCTAATTAGAATTACTTATAGCATTGTTTGGTTAGTTAATAATAATGATACTCACTGAGACTCATCCGACCTCCAAATAGGGAGCCTCTGTCAAATGCATCTTTCCATTTAAAAGGAATCTGCACTTCCTGCGGCGGGATCTTGGTCTCCAGTGACACCAACTGGTCATAGTAGCTGTGGGACATACAAAATAGTTTACCAATAAAGTTATGTTTCTTCTGTTAACACAGAGATAAGGAATTTTTTGTTTTCATCATATAGAACAATGTGTATGTATTTGTGAAACACGTGTATTGTTTCCCATCCACATCTGCAAATTTTTTCTTTACATCAAAGGGACAAAATGGTATAAGAAACCCATGTGCACTTCTTTTACAATAATATACTTATTTCTGAAAAAAAAAGTCTGTCCCAAATTTTAATTTGATATAGTTCTTTTTAAGTGTTCTTTTCGTATAATTAAATACCAAGTAATTTAGTCTACAATGTGCACTACAATTGATAGAACATTTTACTTTATGTAAATCAAGGGCTATTTTCTTGATCAGTATATGGTGAATCATATAATAATAAATAGATTGTGAGTACTCATTTGCATGTACAATGTTCAATGTTTGCAGCAATATCAATTGAAAGACATAAGATGAATATTTGTTGAATTGACAATACATAGGTACTAATACAATTGACAATACATGGTTGTAGTCCAACCTGTTGTTGATTTTTGTTTTTAGATATTAATTTGATTATTGATCATTTGGCAACATGTACAACCAATGCTCAAATAGGTTGTCATTGGTTCATCACCCTACACCTCAGAAAACAAGTATGAAGAAAATTTGACCATTACTTGATATTTTTAACCATTGATCGACTTAAGTGTGGATCACAAAACAGCCCTATGACATATTCAGATTTCTTGTTAGTATCATAATAACTCTAAAATATTTAATCAATATATCTCATACGCTGGAATAATTTTAAAATCAAAATTTATTTTATTTGTAGTTGGTGTCTATTATATAAATATATTTCTATGTTAGTACTATGTTAGTATTATGTTAGTACTATATGCCAGTTGCTTAATCTCTTGTATTCAATGTTTTCAACCATTTACATAGTGACTTTTATGACATTTTATTCTGTATTCAATACCACAAGAACGAGGATGGCCGTAGCCCTAAACAATTAAGAAATCCTGCAAAAAACATGCACAATAATGTTTTTATTCTATTTGCCATCTTATCAACGTTTTATCGTACAACGTTTCGCCTGTTTCCACAAAATTTACTTGTACATTGGTATAAATTTTAATGTGTGATGGTTGGTAAATGGATAAATGGCTTCAGCAATGACTCATCGCTGAATGGTTTACCTATACAGAAGATCCAAAGAAGACTTCTCGAACACCTTCCATATCGCGTTGGAACGCAACCGACTTAACTCGTTGATGGCATCGCTATAATCTTCGTTGCTCTCTCCGGTGTTGTATGTTGCTTGAATTAAATTTTTTAATGGTTTCACAATGTCTACATCAGATGATTTTTTGAACGGAACAAAAAGCAATTCAGCCATTTCTGTCCTTGCCTGACTCTGACTCAACTGTGACCAAGTATTTTGTTTGTGATGTGATTTAATCAAATGTTTGACAGATCTAAATTAAATGCACGAATGCCTTGTCGAGTTGTTCAGGAACAGCCACAGAGTACACCAGGTGTTTACAGGTACGTTATTTGCAGCATAGACTATAATTACTGAATAAATATTTTATTTATATATTTTAAGTATACTACACATAATATCATTTTGAGTGTCTTCCCAATTATAGGCAACCACGACTCATGTTAAATAATGTTATGTTTAGCCATTTAGTACAGAGTATGGAAATGAATATGAAAATATATGGATTATAGTCCGTTTTCGGATTCCAGAAGGAAAACGGACTATAATTATCTATCTTATTAGTTTTTTTTTTATTTTAACCCTCCATACCGTCAGTGTGACCACAGTTTCAATGATAGATAAAATGGAAATCTATACTAATAATAAAACTGTAACAGGGTTATTTCTGTACATTAAATATTTTTGTATGAATTGTCTGTATGTTTAATCGAGTTTCACGGAAAAATTACTGGACAGATTTAGATGAAACTTAGCATAATCAAAGTTTAAAACCCAAGAGTGGTTATAGGATAGGTTTTATCCAGGAATTGGCTTGGTTCTCGAAGGATAACAGGGTTAAATTAGTATGGCGACTCCGAAACCAATGGACCAATTTAGCTGAATTTTAGCATGTTTGTAGCCTATATAAGGACAATGGATATAGGATACTTTTTATCCCAGAAAATTTTGTTTTCGTTCAAAAAGCTTTGTTCCTGTGGGATAATAGATATGGCAACTCTGAAACTAATGGACGACTTTAGACACAATTGTGCATTTTTGTAGCTTATATGACGAGAAGAATTATTGAATAGTTTTCATACCATCTTCTTCCGAAGTTAAGCGAGGGAAATTTATAGTTTCTAATAAATTCCAACTGACAAATTTATAGTATTATCCTGTGGCATTATTATGAAAAATCCTCTACCAATCCGCACCGAAACAGCATGAACATGGTGGGTAGAATATAAATTACAATCTAGGCCTCCTCAGTCACGAGAATAGACACGCCACTATTGGGTTCAAATTTTAAATACACTATCGTTACTAATTTACTATCATAAGAGGTTGTTTCATAAAACTTTGAAAAGAGTGGTTTACAATATACGAGTATCTTTGACGATATATCGAAATCTTTGCCGTATTGGGACGACTTACAATACAAACTTCAATCCCATGCTGGCCTACTAGGGTGTCAGGAAAGGCGTACAGAAGTCAGCTGCTCAGAGGCGGGGCTTTGCGGAAAGTTTATATTTTTGTGAAGCCTGTCTAGCTGGTTCTTGCTTGAGTTAGCCACGGCCAGTTCTACTCTTTTTCTGCTCAGTAGTCAGTTGTGCCATCCTAGTAAGTTAAGAATATTAGTTAACAAAACGGCACATTTGACGTTCTGTTCATTTCTGGAGCAATGAACATCCGCGTTTGATGTAGTCAGCCATTACATCCACTCAAAAGCACCGTGCGGTGCGGGCCCGTGAGGAGTGACTGGGCCGCCGCCGCGTCGTCTGCTCTAGCCCGACCACATACGACCGAATACGGCCACAATTACTAATGAATACTGTATGCAATGCACGACCATGGTAAACGACTTCTTACTACCTTGGTTGGATTTTTTGGTCAACACTTGCTACATTGGATATATTGAAGCGTTTGCTAGCTGGTATTCTCACATTTTAGCGATGTGGCTCGGCCTACAAGATCGCGTGATTGTCCAGACTTATCATTGTTATCACTTCACTGAAACGTGTTATTATTTTATTTTATTTTGTTGTATTTAAAGAAGAAGACCCATATCATGACCCATAACCCACGCCACTTAAAGTTATATAAATAAGAGTAGGTATCATGTACCAGCTAGGGTCTTTCCAAGGAGAGTAGTTTTAAAGTTAAAAAAGGTAATAACACCTTTTTTAACTTTGTATAATATTTTGATGTTATTTCTAAGTGACCTCAAACAGAATACTTATTTAACATAGTTATAATGTTATGTATGTATCTTAAAAAATAAAATAATTATTTTTCGTCGACCACTTCTTTTATTTCCTAACTTTCAGACCTCCCGAGTACGTACTCGTACATGACACTATTAGGAACTCTCTCATGACACAAGAGTCATGCCTCTTTTACATCATTGAAATTTATGAAGTGTACCCTGAAAACC
>DWJZ01008262.1:0-11485 GCA_018249125.1 Asbolis capucinus
ATTTAAAAGTATATATGTATGTTTATTAGTTATCTGATCACTATAGTACAAGCTAACGCTTAGTTTGGGGTCAGATGACCGTGTGTGACTTGTCCAAACATATTTATATATAATTTTTTTTAATATTCTTTTCCAGCTACACTATATCCATGTGGTGATTGGCTAAAATTCTGACCAGCTCAGTCTGCCGCGGTCATAAATTTGTCAACGTCTTAGTTGTCACCGGTCGGGTTTCCACCTATTTACTAAGCAGGATGACCACTGTTCGGAATCACAAACACACTAAATGCATTTACATTTGACTACACTTTGTAAAATAAGTTGCGACGTACTTATACAATAAGAATATGCTTTTAGAATTTCAAATTACTTACCTAACTAATTAAAATATATTAAATAGGTATCAACAGATACTAGATATCTTTTTCATTCGGGAAACCTTTACTCAGAAAAATAGATTTGAGTCATTAAAATTAACATTATCTTTAGAGTGTGCTAGGGTCCGTCTGCGGCTTTGTCCGCGTTGTATTTTTATAAGTGTTAATCCATGTGTTTGTCCGGACTATAATCTATCAACGTGCCAAATTTCATTCAATCCGTTCAGTAGTATTTGCGTGGATGAGTAATAAACATCTATCCATTCTTCGTATTCTTCCGTCCATTCTCTGTACCATGGTACGTATACAATTCCCAGTTTTCATATATTTCCGGATATACATATATGCACTACAAGAAACAAAGTGTCTTCCCGTTTACAACAGTAAACCAAAAACTCAGACAAAACAATTTAAAAATCTCCTAAGTCAATACACGAGACTTCTAATGTACTCTAACTCCACCAACCAGTGGGGAAGCGTGGTGGAGTACGCTCTATGCTTCCTCAGTGACAACGAGAGACCCGTGCTTATTTGTGGGAAAATAATTTACAAAATCTTTAACCCATTTCATGGTTTCATTTCAACAATCCTCTTATATTTTCTAACTATATTATATGCCTTAGTTCATTAAAGTGACACTAGATGGCGGTATTTCAAATTACTAAACACCGGGGTAGCACAACCTACCTACAAGCCACATAAATTTATTATCAGTCTATAATAAAATATCATATTTTACCGTAAATATGAGAGGGTTAAAGGCCCTAAATTTTTAAAGTATCCCTTATCTCACAAACAGATGTTAAACGAATATTTTTAAAAGCACCCTAATAAACCATCAATTGAATCACAACGGCCGAACTATACAGCTTTGTAGCTTTTAATGTATTTATTACGGCTATAAAAACATTCCATGGTATACTTATAATTGAAATGTTCCACAAAATGGTCTTAATTCTCGATCCCACGCAATATTCTAGGAAGATGTATACGGTGAAACCCCGCTGCGTTTTCGCCTAAAGTGTCAAAACGTCCACGTTGAACCACCCTGACACCAATCGCTTCCTTTACATTTTCTCTTCTTGCAATTTCGTCTTTATTACCGTAGTAATAAGGGCTACGGATTACTCTCTCTCTACCTTTTTCAGAGAAATTGTCGGTGCCCTATATCACATGATAGATCTATTAGTAACATTTTTAGTTCGCAGTTAAATTGATTTAATACAAACTGTACTGTGCACTATTCTAGGAAGGTTTTAAAATATACGTGATGTACGTATTTCTATAATAATTTGTTTGTTGGTACTCCTAATTATAGTTTAGTGGTTAGCAATGTTATTATTACAATTTTCTTGATTACACTCAAACCCCTGTACAGGGGTCCGTATATCGCAGGTGACTTGGCTTACATAGTTATCACAAATAATACCTCCATGTCTATCCATCTATCAACCTTTGAATATTCACTGCCAGACATAAGCTCCTTTGTTCTCCTTTTCTCTCTCTTATTTGATATCGACATCTTTTTTCACTCCCCTCATAATTTATGAACCAAAATCCTTACTTTATTTAACTTGTAACTACATTTAAATAAAACGAAATTAAGCTAGTTTTCCCCTATCTCAATAATGTTAACAGCAACATAATTCAGAAAATATATAAGTACAGATTGAAATTGTGGCAAACACCTTTATGTACTTTATATTATAAGATGTTCTCATATAATTCATAAAATGTTGCTCACGCCTGTAATAGGCATGCACACTAGAAAAGTATTATGTGTACTGCTGTTGGCGTACATTAAATATATAAATAAATAAATTTGTGCCAATCTGACCGATCCTGAGCTTTTTTAATCCAGCGGGTGCCCGCTGTCTTCTTTAGGTCAGCAGACCACCTGGTGGAAGGTAGGAAGGAGAGGAGAAAGTAGGGAGGTCCTCCTGTTTCTTAGATGTGGCAATTCGAGGACCTTTCTTCCTCAAAGTTGATCGGTCCTTCGAACTATGTAGTAAGCCCATTGCCACTTCAGCCGGCTAATGCTGCGAGATATATCGGTTAACCGTTTTCGTCTCCTACGTAATTCGATCTCATCATCTGAGCATATACGTTCCGGCATCTGTATCATCATTATTTGAATGCCTGACCTGACCGAGAATTGTATCTACAATCTGTTGTTTTGTAGGTAGATAATTCTAGACTAACTAGGCTCCTAAAAGCTACCGAGCATTTCACTAACGAAGCAAAAGAGAAATTAGAAAATTAATTCATTGTAAACCTCTTTGAATGAATTTAATTTTAAATCAACATATTCTAAAGCATGGTTAATTTTAATTATTTCCTTAAGTGATATTCAAATCGCTGCGGTTAGATTAACCCATGTTTTACCATGCACAAAATGAAATTGTGTATTCTGACAGCACAATGGCGTGAGTGCTTTGCGTTCAGATCACATAATTGTCAAATTGACATTTTAATGGCCGGTTAATGACTGGAATAGCGTCACCGCTTCAAGTAACCGCCAATAATATATGGCAATGTACACCACTTCATGCTTACATAATCACCTATAGTTACTGAAGTTATGGTAAGTTTGACAAAAAATTGGCTGCAGAATATCTTGTAGAATTTAGAAAAGTAATTTAGTTCTATTTTAGATTTTACATGATTAGATTTTTCACGGAAATTTTAGATGATCTATTACGGATTTTTTTTTTGTATTGAACTTGTGGTACAATAGTTAAATTCGGTTTTGACTATAGATTGAAATGTAATTTTCCTTATATTCTTTCTGTTCAATTCTCTAACTCAAAATAGCGTTTTACTTAAAAAATAATTCTTTTATTGATCAATATTTTTTGCTTTAGTATCTGGCTCGAAGAATCAATAAAATTAATAGATTTGTTTTTAGTGGCACTAATAAAATTTATTTTTACTATTCTTAGACTAGTAGTAGTCCAGAACTTTCTGTGCAGGCTAGAGCGGAGGACGCGGCGGCACTCTCTGGGCACGCCCGCTAAATAAATTCATTAGTTAAATCACCGCCGGCGGCGTTTTATGTCGGTAACTTCAAAGGATCAGCCGCCGCCTTGCCAAGGGCGCGTTCGGCCGACTTTTTACTCAGAAAACTTTGTAAACAAAATGATATGGTGTCCGAATGTTTGATCCGCCTTTATTATCTGTATACAGGAGTGTTTACCTAGTAAACTTTCTTTGTAATTTTACTAAAGCCTTTATATTGTAGTCATTTATCATCACGAACCGTTTCGTTCCTTTGCTTGGGTTTCTTCTCTTTTCCCTGTAAAGAAAACTTATTTAACTCTAACTTCAGATAGATATTATAGTTCCCATAATATTCTGGATTTGTTTTAAAATTTGTTGCTAAAATATAGTGTGGATCCGTCATGATGGGTTCATGTAAATTTGGACTGTATAGTGATGCACGACGCATGTAGCAAACAGCTCCATTCAGTGCTTTTATTTTACAGTGCTGCTGGCTGCTCTGATCCCCTCCTCTCACGATCTGAGTGAGACGGCGTCATTACGTGTGTGGTCCTCGAGCGAAGGGATCGGCAGAAATCGTGAGTCGTCGGGAAAGTTCGTGATCCAGAGCGGCAACATAATCGACCGAACCATGATGGCGGTTCAACAAACATTCTGTGTTTGTATTCAGCCAGCATTTGATTCAGTGTTGCTCGGGTCGCGCCAGTGTACACGCGTGTACAGCGTTGCTACATAATCGGAACTCGGCATTGCACCGTGTTTCGAACGGTCAGTGATACATAGAAGTGAAGAATTCGGGTGTACAAGTGTGTGGTTATGTTGCGGCGAGTGATATGACAGCGTGCGCCGCCAGACGGATTTCAGCCGTCTTCATGAGGATACTGGTGACAAGTCTGGCCCCGAGATCATGGTGGCTCCCGATTCCGAGGCTCCTTCGAATCCTCGGATAGCGAGTGCTACGAACGAAAGCCCCTCCGCCGCCGAGGCGCGCCACAGCGCTGACCTGTATATACGTACCAGTTGGGTGGATGCGGCCCTAGCTCTCTCAGAACTCGAAAAGGTTCAGTATTCACAACATACTTAAATCGCAGTGTCAAATTTCGATTGTCATATTGCACGTGTGATTGTTTTTCTGCGAATGTCATGTCAATCGGGCCGAGGAACGCGGTAGCGCGGAACGCAGCGCCAACTAGCGGCAGCAGTGCGTACTACAAGAACGCGCGTTTTTCTAAGGCTTTTGGGCTTTTTAAAGCTACAGTTATGTTAAAAACTTACAAATTTACGTAGAACATAAATTCAGCTAATAAATTAATCTCATAATTTCATTCTGGGTAAGTAAGTTTAAAATTGTAAAATTTAACAAAAATCTGGTGTTTATATTCAATATTACTATAAATAAATAAGTACCACAGCAATCTCACAAAATATATAGATAGGGTATACAAAAATAAAAGTATTTTTTTAAACTTGAGATAGAATGTCACAACATATATTTAAAGATTTACCTCTTTTGAAAATCACAAATTGAGTAGAATATGACATATTTGCCTACTATATACCTAGATTGGACTAAAGTTTTCAGTTTCATAGAACGATTAGTTACAGACAGGTAATTTTATATTCAATATAACATGTGTTACAAATACCTAAACATCTACTAAACAATAAATAAAATAAAACATGCACACTATCAACGTAAAGTAACCCTTTTTCTGTCAAAGTAATTAAATATCGTAAGATCCTATGTAGGTACAACTCACAACATAATGGAGTGTAGCAATAATAAGCTAAAAATTAAAAATGTAGCTAATTGTAATTTTATTTCACTCAAGAGCTGTCTATTGTAATCTTTCATAGATACATACAATAAACCCAGTAGTTTTTATTGAAAACAGTTAATTGTTACATGATTGCTAGTAGGATGCGGCTTTGATTCGGTCCGGTCGGAATGCTTATAGTAAAGTGCAAGCCGTTTTCGGGGAAGGTATCGTTTTCTCAGAAAACCGCCCGCTCGCCCTGCGGTGGTCGCACCCCTCCGGAGCGCCTCGCAAAACCTTCAAGCTTTAAAAAAAGCTACCTTGCTTATCCTCAGCAATAAAATAAATCTTAAGATAACACTTCGAATTGTATTGTTCGTAATCGCTTCATCTTAGTAAAACCAGTAAGTTTTTGTGAAAGCTCGAAATTAATATACGACATAAAAACAGCTGTAGCGTGTAGTGTAGGTATAAGTTGGATAGAGTTATAATGCGGACGAGCGCCTGGATATAGGGTTGCCAACTATAGATTACTGATACTCTTTCTGGTTAAATTATACTTTTTACTGTATAACACAAAAATATACCTACTATTTTGAGCATCATTTTGACAATTACCTACCAAAACGCATATAAAATGAGCTTCTTATTTATTTTAAATTTCGATTTGATTGTTTCGCAGGTTATAAGGACTTTAAAAGTAATTAATAAATCGATAAGATGATCAAAAAGCAGTAAAAAGTGCACTATCACACTATAAAAAAATATAACAAAAATAAAATACTATTTATTTTTCTTAAATACTGTACATTTTCTTTCTTGAACCTAAAAACTTTATTTCGAGTAAAAAAAAGTTGGCAGCCCTACATGGAAGATGAAGCAATTAAGGCGCAGCGGGATGCGCGGGGGAGGGCTGCGCACGCGCACAGCGGGCCGATAGAGACATCAACACGGAGCGCAAGCGCATGCCATTCACTCTATTAGAGGAGAAAACGTACACCGCTAATGGTGATTACTATTTTGGATGAAGTAATTGGGTTTATGGTGAAGTTAGGCCCATGATGTAATCTCAGTCATATGTCAATGTCATCAAAAGCATTTTTAATACTCTGGAAACAGAATTCAAACATTTAAAAAAACAAAACACATTCAAAAAAGTGTAGTAGAATTGTACTTGTAAATACTCAAAATGTAAGTGATAGAAATTACTTAGTTATTACATTAATTAGTTTTCAGTATTTAAATAACTACCTACTTAAGTTTTATTATAACGAATATTCACTAAACAAATACCTATATCGTTATCAACAAACAATAACCAAACTCCGAAATCAGTTTAATCAACGGTTCATATCGGTAATTTTTAAAAAAAGAACGTTTCTAATTTTTTTATCTCGAAGGACCGCACAAGGTTCGACTCGTAGAATTGAGACATCTTGTGGTTTCCGATCTTGCATCCTTTTCGTTCTCGACGGGAGAGCAGAAGCTTTCCTTTTCTTTAAGATTTAAGCTCCGTCTCTTTCGCACGAGTATTTCCCACATATTGTCTATCTTCCTCCAAACATTGAGCACGCTGGCGGTCGGCAGCTGCGCTGGAGACCTATAAATGATTGTAACTACACCCACGATTTTAAAGGTGCAGCTCAACAGTGGAGTTCTGGGTATTTTCATTACGCCAAACAGAAACGGCTCAAAATACTTGACCAATGTGACACCAAACTTGGCAAATTAATGTATTGTAGACGAAACTCGTTTTATAATGTACTCTCGAGTACAAATTTTATTAATCTTTTAATTATTGTGTCCAATAAAGATAATTTGTTGTTGGTGTTGTCTTATACTTAGGGTTCCAGGCTAGTGCCCTATGAACTAAGGGGTATGGGAATCGATTCAGGGCTGGGCAAATAATTAATATGACAGATAAATGTTTGTACTCGGGCACCCTATATCCCTTTAATTACAAGACAATGACTGTATTGGTACTTACAGAAGTTTAAAAGTATGCATTTGCGTGACAAGTTCTTTGTTAGGTTGTGACAACGAATGTCATTGATCTCGTTAACAGACTGGTTCGATTTCATAAAGTGTTCTGTCAAGCTTTATCTAAAGTTATTGAAAACTTAATAAAATGCCAATTATTTTTTTATTTTCTTTTTTTGGCAAATGCGTACATAATAATGGCGAGATACGTACATAATAAACTAAGTTTTGGCCGTCACTGCGTCCGTGTGGAGCAGTTTTCGTTCCCTATTCCTTTTTTTGCCATAAGATGGTGCTTGACTACGACCCAACCTGATGGTAAGTGGCAATGAAGTCGTCGATGGTAAAGCGCACTAACTTAGTAGTATATTCACTTGACCTGAAGACGTTTACAATATACTCGAATGGGAACACGTCGAGTTTTAAAAAACGCTTAACTAATATGTATTTTCTTTAATATATAAATAAAGTTTTATCTTCGACAACGACGGAACATCCATACGAATTTTCACCAACTATTTCAACTCCTACAAGCCTTTTTTTGCAAAAAAGGTAGCCTAGCTTATCTGTACCAAATCTCGTCAAATCGGTTCAGTGGTTGAAGTGTAAAACCATAAGACACAAATTGCTATTTTCGCATTTATAACAATTATGGATGTTATGAAACAGACACAAGAACTGCGAACTTTTTCGAACTAATAAGAACCACCAAATTACTGCCTACCTTTAGTAATTTAGCGTTAACGCTGTATATGTTATGTAACTAACTTCACTGATTAGTGAGACGAGGGTGTTGGGTTTCAACCACTTAGTACTCACCGCTGGTCGCCGCAACACGTGGCATGCTCACGCTTGACTGCGCGGCATTTTTCCCCACCGTTGACCAATGCTTCCGACCCAGTAGCTCCACTACGCCATATGTTTAATTCTTGACTAAGTGTCGGAACTGTTTTACCCTGATTACGTAAATTAATATTTTTATAATGTATTTTTATTTTTTAACGAAACATTAGGATAATTGTAATACATATACAAAAAGGTTTTTTGCTGTAAAATTATATATAACTTCACAGAGACAATAAACGCTAACAGTGTGTTACTATCCCGCCTAGGGTTGCCAACTTTGTTTTGGCTAAATATAATAACAAAAAAAAATATATAGTATTTTAAGGGAAGACTAAAAACTAGTCGAATTGCATATTAGTTTTAGTCTTGCAAACTTAAACATTGATATATTATGCTGAAACACACAAATAGCCTCTCTGACCCGAGAAAAAGTAGTTATCTGTCACAATGCTCCAGTCGGGAATCGAACCTTGGAACTTTTGCTTTGTCACTGTCACTATTTTCAAGGCGACTATTCCTTATGTCATCGTGAAGGAGCGAGACTAATATTTTGTTACAATATTCCGATATACGAAACAAATGTAGTATATTGGAAAGTTAATCAGTCACCTAGTGCATTATCGATACTGTCGAAATTATATTACCGACAAAACCGGTTTAACCTAACTCTAACTTGGCAACTTTCTCGGCTTTACCGATTTCCGCTTCTTAAATATGCTTAATTAAATTACGTAATACAATTTTTTTTAATTAATTTTTAAGAATGTATTATAACTAAACTTGCCCACGCTTCACTATAAACGGTTACCATAGCAACGGAAGTAGAGGGGCTGCCAAGTTACAAAATTGTTAAAATGAAACTTTTCCTTCGAGTGCGATCTTTGGATCAATTTTTTATTGCTATACATGCCCCTCATGAAAGCCCCTCAATAAATATCAAACACAATTTGCATAAACAGCTAGTGAAGTACCGTATTTTTGCTTTAAAACAGTTCTAATAACTGAGGTGTGTGTCCACCATTATTTAAAAGATCACCTTCCCTCTATGAATTGAAGGATACTGTATTAAATATTAATATTCAAGCTTAATCTACTGAACGGATCTGATTGAAATTTTGCACATAGATAGATTACAGTCTGAAATATCGGACTACACTTTATCAACTTACCTACCATGCGGGTGAAGCCGCAGTATTTTGAATAGTTTCAGGGTCTGAGGATATAGGCCAGGCAAGGGAGTGCGGAATCGGATTATATGAATCCCTGACTACTTGATGAATGCTTGACTAGTCTAACCTGATAGTAAGTGGATATGTACTCTTAGATGGTAAAGGACTTCTTCTTATATGTCGCATTTAGTAACTAGAAATCCGTTTTACTGGGAAGAAATCTCATATAACCCGATATATCTCGCTATTTTCCAAAAACAATCATAAAATAATAAGAACGTAAAAGACTGTCCGACAGTTCCCTTTCCTCTTTATCTTAATCCCCTTAACCTATTAAGTATCAAAAAGTTGCACTTCAAAAGCATTTTTCTAGGTTTCACTTAAACAGAACTGAAAAAAATTGTTCTAAAATTTTAACAACAGACAAAAAAATCTAAATCCAAGCTTATTACAATAGATCAATTAAAACCGCATACAAATATTTTGTCGTTTAACATAAAGGTGCATAAACGCAGACAAACAGACATTCTAAAAATAACAGTCTACGGTTCTAATCCTTGAAACCCTGCAGTAATAGTTCAACGATATATAAAGTGAGATGAAGACACAGATAAACTATACGTAGCTCGGTCACGTGACCTTTTATCGCGGGCGCGCCGTCAAAATTACGTCAAAATGTCATTGACATTCAAAAGCGCGCCGGTGGCCGACTGGTCAATTGGCCAGTACGTGATGTCCTTGACAACGATCCCATTTATGAATGCCGATATGGTGCTTTATATTTTTTACACGATGTAGTAAAAACTAATGTTTATTGCGCTAAACATGTAGAAGGATGATGTCTATCCATATATATTAAAATCAATGTTTGTTTATTTGTTTGTTTGTCCTTTATAATCTGTGAAATGGGAGAAAGAGCACTGATGTGTTTGGCAACATTGTTCAGAATTCTCTTGAATACATTTTGGCACCAAAATTATATCGATTGGACACATGGTTGATGAGTTGATGCGTAGCAAGGCGCGTCGGGTACAGCTGGTATGAAATAAATTATGGTTATAAGTACCTATGTAATTATGATTTGGTACCTACTTATGCCTTAAAACGAACGGAAGCTGACTGTATAAATTACTAACTAGTCTAACTTAGTTTTTCCTGTTTCAAGCAAAACTTGCTGAACGTAAATGAATGAAATTTGGCAAAGCTATAGCCTGGAATAACACAGGGTGTTTTTAACAACATACCACGTGGAAGAAACCGCTGGCAGAAACTAGTATAAAATTATACGGAGTGAACAACCTACAAACAATATTGTAAGCCAGTAAAACAAAGATATAGGAAGAACGAAGCACATAGACCATTTGCTCAGTCAATAGTAATGGCTGGTAATAGAGAGCACGAAGCGACGCTATGCATTCTCATGGGATAATAGTGGGCCCCACACCCACTGCCCATTATATGCAGATATCCGGAACTTAAGATACATGCTCGTACCGGCGTTAATGTTAATGGGAATTAAGAATAAAGAAACATTGCTGGCCTTTTGGTCTAGTGGTTAGTGAACGTGATTGCATATTAAGCCGGGTCTTTTCTGTGATGAGCATGTTCCGTGTCTGTGTGTAAGGAAAATATCCTAATACTAATATTATTAATGCGAAAATTAGTGAAGGTTGGGTGGATGAATGAATGCATGTTCCTCTGTGACGAAAAAATACTGAATGGATTTTAGTGCATTTTGGCACAGGGTTATATTAGTCTGGAATAATAATATATAAGCTACTTTTTATCAATACACCACGCTGGCGAATCCGCCGACTAATCTGTCCGAAGTTTCATTCAAATCCGCTCAATTTGCAGAAACTTTCGCATTTAATTAGTAGGATTGACTACATTGTGCAATTTCGAACACTCTGGAAACATGGATTCTTCTGACATTTATCGACTCAGGGTATCGAAGAACTCAGAAGTCATACAGATCAAGCCGGGGATTTTGTATCAATCTCCGTCGAACATTGATAAATCGATGTGTCGAGTCTTCTGTCATAAACAATATGTTTACTGTGCATAATATATTTAAATAATATTATATTACAAAACTGAGCACAGCATAAATTTCATTGATTCAATAATACCAAAACAATTAATAATATATTTATTTACATGAAAACGTATATTTTAAATATTCGTATAATTCAAGCGATAATTTAATAATTGTAGACACGCCGGTTGGTCTGGTAGTTAGTGAACCTGACTACTACTATACCGGAGGTCGTAGGTTTGATTCCCACTCAGGTCAAACTTTTCTGTGATGAACAGGAATGTTTGTTCTGCGTGTCTGGGTGTGTAATAGAAATAT
>DWJZ01008263.1:0-11485 GCA_018249125.1 Asbolis capucinus
CACCAGATGGTGCACCTCGCTGGCCAACCTTCGTGACACACCTTCAAGAATTTTATAGAGAACTCTCAGAAGTGCAGGTTCCACACAATGTTTTCCTTCACCGTAGCAAGTTTTAAAATCAACAGATACGCACATAACTTTAAAATTAGAAGTACGGGCCGCAGGATTTGAACCAAGGACGTTCCGTTTAAGAGACCAACTTTGAAACCACTAGGCTATGCCTTCATTCTGTTTAACCTACTTTCTACTAATATTATAAATTTGAAAGTTATTTGGAGGTTTGCTTTTCTTTAACGCGCAAACACTTGAACGGAATAAAATGAACCTCAGTACACAGTTAGACCACATACAAGAAATGAACATAGGATACATTTTATTCCAATTGTAGGTTCCCCTGGGATTATGTGCACGTTTATATGTTAAACGGATTAATATGAAACTTGGCACCGATATAGATTATAATCTGGAATAAAACATGGCGAAGTTGTGGGTAGTAAAGTTTTTCATATTTTAACATTGTTTTTAACGTACGCGTGGAACTGTATTCCTCCCCTACTTCATCCCCCCTACTAGGTCAAAATTTCCAAAACGCTTTAACAAACATTCGTTTATGAAGTTCATAAAAATAATTTTATTTTTTACCGACTTCAAAAAAGGAGGAGGTTCTCAATTCGTGTATTTTTTTATATATTTTTTCCTCAGAACTTTATCCTGAATAGACCGATTTTGATTTTTGAAGTCGGATTTTTTAATGATAAAAATGAGTATATGGTTATATCTTCGATAATTACAAGGTTTCATACAAACTTTCATCGTATATTTCAAACCTTTTTTCGCGATAAAATGTAGCCTATGTTTTTCCTAAAGTTCTATCTTACCTTTTTGTCAAGTTTGGTAACAGTTATGGAAACAGACAGACAGGCAAACAGATAGACAGATATCGTAATTTTCACTTTTACATATATTAGGAAGGATATTTTATTGTTTAATTAAATAGGTACTGATTTTTATAATGTCAAGATCCCTAAATTTTGTTCATTTCTTGACTGCCCTGAAGCAAGAGTTTGGTGCCTTGGCTTCAAATCTTTAATTACCCACTATTGAGGGTCTCCTCATTGCTAAGGAGACCTATGCCACACTTTACCATTCAGCTCCAATGGCGGTATGGTGGCATCCTCAATTAGGAAGAGAGATTTCTCACAATTAATTTCGTATAATTTATCGTCTTTTACAGATTTCTACCCGGATCACACATCGGAACCACCGTCTAAGGCAAAACCAATACCGACATACGCTCAGATATACAGACATAATTATATTACAGGTATTTTACTGAAGATTCTAGCAAGTTTAAAGTTGATCGTCTTCCTTCTTCTTTTCCCATCACACAGCTGGGCTCTCCCTCTCACAATGAGGGGTATAGGCTACTCCACCATCTTGGCTAACTGTGACTATACCTTCTAGAACTTCATGGTGTGCAGGTTTCCTGTTTTCCTTCACCGAAACGAATGAAAATTATTTCTTATTAATATTCTAAGGGTCTACATCCAACAGTGGATATCTAAAGATTGCTGGATGGGTGGAACATTATAATTGCAATAATGAATGAATCTGTTAACTTTTCACGCTTAAACTACTGAACCGATCTTGATGAAACTTGGTTAATAGATAGAATAGAACTTGAGTTAAAACAGACTACGTTTTATCGCAAGTAAAGACTTGAAAGGAAGGAAATAGAGACGAAAGATGAAGGTAGTTTTTCATTATCTGAAGATAAAAGTTTGTACCACACAGACGTAGTTACAGGAAAAAGCTAGAAATACGCGCATATTTTTTTGAAAACGCGCAGAATTTGTACTCTGGACCTTTCAATCGGTAGACCGATATTCAAACTGCTAATCCTTCTAATATTATAATTCTTCATTTTTTAATAATTGCAGATTGGGTGTTAGAATCAGTTTCTGAATTAATAGATACTTCTGATATCTCTTTGTATTCTGCACCCAGAATTATGGAAATTACAGAAGAAACAAACAGTCTTCGTACTCCTCAAAACCATATTATTATAGGTAATTTCAGTATTGGTATTGGTACCGAGTTTTGATTGTAATAATCGGGGTGTAGGAACAGCGCCATCTAGCGTCGTTTGAGTAAACTAATTAAAATGATGTGTAAAATAAGTAAAAATGAAAGTACAAAAGCATATTATTCTCCGAAAATATATGACAATTTTAAGTGCGTGCTTCTGGAATACGTTTAAATAATTGTACTAGAGACCTATCTAATATTAATAAAATTCAACTGTAATTCAATTTTAAATTGTCAGTACTAAAATTGTCAAATGTCAGTGTGTCTCAACCTACATTGACACATGCATTTGTATGTGTTTTTTATTTTGTAATTAAATGTATTTCCAATGCATTTTTATTCCAAATAGTAACCTTCTGCACTCCTTCTTGGACGCTAACTGTGCCAAATTTCGTAGCCCACCGTCTGCGTAATTTTCGTGGTACAAAGATTTCAGATCACATTAAATAGGTGTATATACATATATATATGTCAGAAATGCGCCGACTAGACGGCCAATAGGGTAGTCGCCGACTAGTCGGCCAAGTGTTATAGACATCGGTGCTCTTAATACCCTATACCATTTTAGAGTCTATAAAGAACAAACAAAGTCATTAATCATTGAGTTTTAATATACAGATATACATATATTTATTTTATAATCACTCGTGTCAGTAGACGGCTTGGCCGACTTGGCTGACTAGCAGACTAGTCGGCTGCGAAGGGACTAGTCGTAAGTAAAATAAGGTTTTTAATTAGTCGGCCTCTTACAGCCTACTAGTCGTATGTAATAGTCGCCACATCTTTATCTTTGAATTATGACGGAATTCTTTCTTGCAGATTCAACCCAGAGTCGGGAGTATATATCTAATCGACCAGAAAGGTCTGAATTCCCTTCTACTGAACCCCGAGGGGCTTTTAAAACGACAAATGAAAATGTAAGAGATTGGCTCACGTCAGAATTCGAACTATCGACAAGAGACACCGAATCTGGTAATTGACTTTATTTTATGCTTGATAGACCCTCAGAATCACACAAGAGTAGAATAAGTATCTTATATCGCTGAATGTAATTTTGACATGCTAATGAAAACTGTCTTTACAAGCTTTTATTAAACTTGCAGTGTATGTTTGTATATTAGTATGTTAGTATATTTTTTTGTTGGTTTGTTCGGGATACATTTTCCAAGCTTAATTAAACCCACTTTTTACAATAAGAAGCTGAAATTTTGCGTAAAGTTTCCGTCCTGAAGACAATGCATTTTTATGATGAGCATTACCTGATACTACGTTTAGAATTTGCTACAGACAAGAGAACTCGTCAGAAGTTAACAATATAGTTATGAAATTTTATGTGTTTGTTTGTATTAGGGCTCTGTAATCAAAACCTGTGTTTTTTAAGTATTTTATTAAAGCTTATATTGCAGGTTATAGATCCATGAGCTCTCCAAGCAAAGTAACATCAAGCAATAAAGCAAAGCAATTTGAAAATTCAGGATTAAGAACGTTTGAAGATGAACCGGAAAAATTAAAATTATCGGATTCTTCCACTATAGTGCCCAAAAATAAAGGTATTTCAAGATGTTTTCGTTTCAACAAATTACATAGTTAAAAAACAAAAAAAAAAACATTTTGTACCCATATTGCTAAAAAACGTTACTCTCCTGACACAGTCGGGTCAAAGACCGATGGTACTACTAGGTAGTATTAACAGGTGTCAATTCTAAAAATTATAAGAAATATTATATTTTTTAATATAGCATTCCATTATTTGACCCCAATGCAAGCCAAAAGAAACTAACCATTTTGGTTGCAATAGTTGATGTGCATAGAAATGTAATTAATATTTAAAGTAGGAGTAAGGTATACTCTGCTAGTAACTGCCCGAGATTTGGCAAAGGGTGCAAATTTTTAAATTGAAATCTTCACACAAAATGCTAGTGAAAAAGTTAGTGAAAAGCGCATTCAAAGTGGTATAGCCCTTTGTTATATTAGTGTGCACAAACGCATAGAAAAACAGACTAAAAATCTAGAAATCATTGTTTTTCTGCTAAATATCTTTCTTGTATAGACAGCAGTCAGTCACAGATTTATTTAAAGAATGATGATGATAAATTAAGTATAATTTTCACAGGCAGCATGTTGACTGTACATGAAACAGTCCTTGTCAGTAAAAATGGACCAGAGCCTCATACACCGCAAAAAGTATATCAAGCTTTACAAGAAAATAATACAGATTTAAAAAACATTGCACTCAAATCAGGTACTTCAATTATTTGTGTAGAAAATAAATTTACATTTTGCCCGCATCTTAATTTTTAAGGGTAAAGAGAGAAAAAACACATTTTTCTTACATATTAATCATTAATATAAAACTAATAATTCCGGTAATAACGACCTAATATTTGACATTTAGTAACGCACTAAAACTTTTTTAGAAATATACCCGCATGTGTAAGTTAATCTTACGTCAACCGAATCGTGCTTCTACCCAATAAAGTGCATGTTAAATTAGGGGTGTTTTTAAATACAGTTATTGAATTACTTTTCTTTAAAGATCTACGGAAAAATATAAAATATCCTTCGTCACCATATCCAGTCCGACACCGAGAGAATCTCAAGAGTATACCAGTTCCATCTTATGTGGAATGTCCTTCGGAGATTGTACAGAAAACCACGAATTTTGAGGGTAATTGTAATTTTTACCATTTGAATGTAAAGATTAATGGTTAAAAATTTGATGCCTTTCACCGTATTCCAAATATTACAAGTTTCAATATAAAATGTAAGTGACTGCGTGTCAGTGAATTAACATTCATTCATATGTGCATCAACTCCATTCGGTACGGCTTTACTCGTATCACTAAAACAAATTATGAAAATCATATTGGAGCAAAATGTTGTGTTTGACGATAATCATTGTACGTCCTTACTTTGTAAAGTTAGTATACCTTATCACTTACTTAAAATTATCTGGCATTGGAATGAATCATCCATCACAAAATAAATTTTACAAAGAGTACAACACGGGATATATGTATATTTTTTGTGACTGTATAAATACTGAAAAATGCTACCCTCACTCACCTATATTTTTAATGTATATTTTGTAAGTAATTTCAACCATCTGAGACTTATTTTATTCGCCGTTATATGCTCATCAGCAGCATGGAATCTGCTTAAAACTTCTTCCTAGAACCAAGGTGGCTTGAGAAGTTGCGCGTAAGTCTAATCAGTACTACTTTGATCTCTAACTCTCTGAAATGTGCCAAGGTACCGAGATACTGAGCAGCGTTGCAGACACAGAATTAGATACTTGCGAGGATACGAGCCAATACACTACAGAACCAACGGAAGAAGACAGCACGGTAGAAGAAAGGGATCATCACAGAGATGAATGGTCACAAAGGGGAAGCAGCTCTCAAGCCAGTACTACATTAATGAATCTATCAAAGACATCTAACGCCTTAACCAATAGTACCTGGTACAGCCATTACTATGAGCATAGGAAAGGGTTACACGATGATACGGAGAGGAAATGGTCTGGTAAAAAAATTGTAATTATTTTGACGATACCTAATTATTATACGAATAAATCTTTTTATATTGTCTAGCAAAGCACTGGCTTAGAGCAGAAGATGGTAACATCAGTGACAGCATTGTATAGTAGGATTAACATACTTTACTTTTACCCAAAAAAGCGTTCGATCATTTTCGGTCATGAATTATTTCTCAATAAAATATAAAAGAGAAAACCTTTCCAGCCTCTAATGGCGCTTCCGAAGAAATGAATCGCGATTGATGTGATTGTGTGATTTTTGTATTGCTATTCAATAAATTATTTATAAATGAGACAATTACTGTATTTTTCAGACAGCTATAATTACCATGATTACTATCATCATTATTGCTGGAGGAAAGAAGTTAATAGAAAAATTGACAATTTAAGTTTAAAGAGGCATATGCGGCGGTGTTTGAAGTGTCAGAAATTTAGAAAAAAATCGAAAAGCAATCGCAAATGTGAGATTTCTTTACTGTTCTATGCATGATATTGGTCTATCTCTAACATTGGTCAATCTAACGTTATGCGTTAATATATGTGTTCTATATTTGTTTCAACATAATTATCTATCTTCGTTAAGGGTTTTGTAGGCTAATTGATCGATTTCTTTTACCAATCTGAGGTACAAATTTGTAAGTCTAAGTCCGTTTGTCCACCGCCACCCTCCCCGGACCGTCACTGTTCTCAGTCACGTAGAACAAGTCAGCCCTCGGGTGACGGGCGCACAGTAGTGGACAGTCTGCTACAGTAAATGTACATATGTATGTACCGTTACTTTGGCGCCGTCATCTGGTTCTCGATGACTGTCCGATGACGGCGCGATAGACAAACGGCTTTGCACTTCGGGAACTTAAGATCGGTCACATTTTTTTAACTGTCTCCTGACCAGGATTCAACTTTGATACTCTTTGCTTTACAAGCACAGTTATGATGTAAGCTACCAGGTGATATTTTATATGAGAAAATCACTTTCTCACTAACAAATCTGCCCTGTATGGTATATTGCCATGAAACATTCGACATTGTGTTTTTTTCTAGTATCGCAACCATTTGAGATTTTGCACAAAAAAATCTCGATCGGTCGCATTAGTCGGCCGCGGTGGAAGAGTGTTTGGAAGAGGACCGCAGAACGCTGGTGTAACTGGACGAAATGGCCGAACAAGTTCAAGAAAAGCAAGTTGTTTTTATTATATTTCACTAGTCTAGTCACTATTGTCTGTGCCCGCGGCTTTGCCCGGATGTTAATGAAAAGTAGCTTACGTGTTTATTCTAGATTGTTAACTGTTTGTGTGCCAAGTTTCATTTTAATCCGTTCAACGGGTAGCGCGTGAACGGAACCCGTACATCCAAACTCATACACGTCCAAATTATCCCAGTAAAACCTGTAACCGGAATAAAATACTATGTACATTTCCTGGATGTGGTGTATCCATGTGCAAAATTTCGTTTAACGGTTAGTGCGTGAAGGAAATACAAACATCTAAACATCCAGAATCGAAACGTGTTCACAAACTTTCTCAATTATAATATTAGTAGGAGAATATACTATTGAGTTTAATAATATAAGGATAAAAATAAAATATTAATTTGAAACGTTACTAAGAAAGAAAGAAATAACGTTTATTCGCAGATAGCGCAACGCAACCAAGAATTATAAAAAACAAAAAATTAAGTAAAAATAAAACTACAAACAAACACAAAAATAAAATCAATAAAAGGAACCTCAGAAGAAAAATATATTTTTTTAAAAGGAAAATAAAACATGATCTGTGTTGCAACATACCACGAAAAGGAACGGACTCGGCGAAAACCGTGGTATATACTTTGCACTAATAGATTTTTTTAATTATAGGGCATGCGATAAATTGTCTCCGTTCGATGAATTGGGATGACGCCGATGTGCAGACTACAGTTTTTGTTTACAGAGAAATGGGTAACTGGTTATTTTTAATCGAGTTATGTACAGTATATACGTGTTATTTATAAGTCATATACATTATTTATCTATAATTAAATGTATATGAATGACTGGTATAAGCTGGTAGCGTCAATGTTCGCGTTTGATAATAATGTAAATATGTTGAAGTCAAGAGTAAGCCTGTTTGTCCACCGCACCCCGTCACCGGCACGTCATCGAGAACGAGATGACGGCGCCAAAGAGCGTAGCAAAGGCATATAGGCAACATCACCGCTTACCATCAGGCATAATGTGCATTATGAATATTCAGGGTTGAGGTCAAGTGTGGTCATTTATTAAATTTAAAATATAAGATTTTACAACCTACCCAAATTATATACAATCCTAATTATACCCTTATTTAAATTAATAAGATTAAATTAGGTGTTACAATGTGCATTAAAACTTTTATAATAACGCGAAGTTAGTATTATACTGAAGCTAGAAATCATAGAGCAAAAACTATCATAACTCACAACGGACTGGACTTTGTCTATCCGTCCGCGAAACGACCGAGTTAAAGTACTTTCCCGCGTAAATCGTCGCGCCATTTTCTGTCGGCCATGACACGTTTTTACTTTTTGCCCTCAGGCACGGACGCGGTGGTGAATGAACAAAAGTCTACTGAAATTACAGGCTCTTTCAAGCTCAGATCGTGGTCGTCATTACATAATAAAGTCGAAGCAGGTCTGACATTTTATCCCTTTGAATATTATGCCCGATTGATGTGTTTGACTTACTCTGTGGTAAGCACGTATAAAAATATACTCTGCGTCAGTAAGGACTGATTGACATTGTTCTCATTACTCCAATTTTGGCGGAATCTCATGAGTATATCATCGCACAGCTAATTAACGTGAAGTAATTAGAATGAGGTAAGGTTAACATAATACTGTTTGTTTTATCGTCGTGATTCGACTGTATATTAATAATTATTTTTAAATTGCAATGACATTATATATGGCTATTTTTAAGAAACACCCATTGAATATACATAGTCAAACATACGTTGAATAGTATATTATTTTTTTTTTCTACATTCATAATAATCTTTTGGTACATAATATATTATGATGATCTCAGTACATATTGTGTGTATAATTTGTCCCAGGCGCTTAGAGTTATTTTGTTCTTTAGAGAATTTGAAGTCTAAAATAGACGTTTGATATAAATTTGAACATTGAAATGTCAGTTCATTTAGATTCAAATTAAACAAACTAAAGTTTATTCAAATTCCAAACTGTAAACTTCAACTAGTTAAGGTCGAGAAATTTTCGTCCAAAAATAAACCTATTAAGAAAAAATATATATTTTATCCTAATTCTTATGCTAATTATTATCCTGAACTATTTTCTCTGTCATATTGTTAATATGGTAAGTACCTTTTTCGTGGAATGGATGCTTAAAGATTATTATTTTCAAAAGAATTTCAGAACATTCAAAAGTCTACTAAAATGTCTTAATGATCGGAATAATATTATGAGCCTATAAGCTAAATTTGTCAAGTGTGATTGGAACGTATTGGATTTCGATGTTTAGGGGATATAAAGAAAAAAGGTTATATGATGCAAAGTTAGTGCGCTTTACCATCGAAGACTTTATCGCCACACCATCAGGTGTGATCGTAGTCGAGCGTTTGTCTTAGGTAAAAAATATAGTGGGGTACCGTCTACATTTCTCGCGACACATCTGCGCTAGGCGCTACAACTGGCACGCTCGAGTATGCCTAAATATCGTTAATCTACTATTTTGGTCAGCTGTACTAGGCGCCCGGCATTACATAGAACAGTAATACTTGGTAAAAGTGCACAATATCTGCTCACATTTATTATTTACAGATTAACCTAAAGTGCATCTGCCAAACTCGAGTAAATCCCAGTCTTACTATCAAATAACCATACTAATATTATAATAAGAAAATATGAGTGTTTATGTAAGTTTTGTAGTAATATCATAGTCACATAAAGATATACTTAACTACCTAATAATGATTCTCGACAATAGAAGAAATGCGACAAAATATCGACGGAGCCCCATTTTGTATAGAATCTTCGAATTTCGTAATTTTTCACGGATTTAATTGGTTAGATCACGAAATGTCGCTGTTATACATAGCTTCTGTTGGTCGACCCTCCATTTTGTTAATTACTGCCCTTGATCAACTGATAACGTTAACAGATGAATGGTCGGAAATATTGTCAGTATGCATGAGGTGCGAGCGAGAAGCGTAACTGTGTCTATAATTAATTTAATTGGCGTAACCGTTTTTATTATTGTAAACGATAAATAAATAAATAGTTTCTGCATAATAAATACGAAAAGAAATTGTTTACACGATTTCTTTAGTGTTCCGCAATCCCATTTGGTTTATTTATTAATGGGTGTTTCTCTGTTATGTTGGGCAATAAAGATAAATGTATTTTTTTCCAAATTGAATAACGGTTAATTTTTAACTATTAGTGACATCCTGATCAATATCTTTATTTCATACTTTAAGAAAACAAAAAATGCAAGTTGGTAAATTTAAGTTTACTTTTGTGAAAATTATATGTAGATTCAAAACGAAATATTAAATTTGATACGCACTATGTTATTTTTGAAACGATGGCGTAATTTGACTTTCGAAAAATGTTTGTAAAAACCAACTTCGAATAAAATATTTCAAGGACTTATTCTTCCCTTAAGAATTCCTACGAATTCCCATAAGAAATAAATCCCTACGGAGAGTGGTCTCGCAAGAAGACGCGGCAAGAAACTCCCAAGGAGTTCTTAGAGTTTAAGAACGCTTATGGGTCTCTAACACGTAACGGATACAGTGGCCTGACTGCAAACCCATATACTAAGCTGAGAGAAAGATGACGGAAGCTGCTCGGTAGACAAAAAATTAAAAAAATGTTAATAAGTATCGAGTACTCGGTACTGTCGCAACTGCACTCGTTGCATGTGAGAGACTCATTAAAGCCAGTATTTTGATATAGGCGATTGATGAGCTTACGATCGTGTGATCAACTACTACGGTCGCCAGTCGCACTCGCCTAAAGGATGATTCAGACAGACTGAACATTTCCACCGTGTCAAATTTTTCAGTGATAATTTTTATTAAACAATATCAAATTGTTGATTTATCACCTGTTGCCTGTCACCTGTCATTATCGCGTTTATTAAATAGGCCCCAGAGCGGAGAGATCACATTATTGCGCTCAAAAACGAATCTAATGACAGTGTCCGAAAAGGTTAATTCTTAGCGCGTTCGATTGGCTCTTAAGCATTGTCATTTAAAAGAAGTGACATGAAATAATGAATTTTATTTCAATAACCCAAAATTCTGTTATATTCGTGATTATAATGCGCTCTTCTCTCCACGTCGATCAGTTTGAATTGACTCTGAATCGAATTGCTATCCTTACGATTTCGTACACTTTACTAGTTTTTACTATTGATACACTTATCAATATTTTTTTCAGTAACTCTCCTATTAAAAAGTAAGTCGGTATTGTATTCAGCTTTACGTTACCGTGTTAGTAGGTATATATTTTTTATTTTTTCTGTAGTTTGAATATTCGAAGTGTATGTAACGAAATGAAATGTGTTTTTTCTCTCACTGGGCTTGAGCAGGATGCGTAATTTGCAGATATAACGGAATTTGAGAATGTTTTCTCTCATGTCCTATGTTTTAAAATATAGCTTTTTAATTTTCAGTGATATTTATATGTGTTTTAGGTATATCCAGAGCATCAATCCAAAGCAATAAAACTGTAAACCATCCTAATGTTGGGCCTTCAATGTTTCCATTTTTGACTGGTAATTATAAAAATAATATACATCTTTGGACAACTCACACACGGCCATCTGAACCCAAACTAAGCGTTAGCTTGTACTATGGTGATCAGACAACTGAT
>DWJZ01008264.1:0-11484 GCA_018249125.1 Asbolis capucinus
ACTAAGTTAGTGTGTCCAACATCTTAGACATCATCACCATTTTCCATCAGGTGGGATCGTTGTCAAGCATTAACTTATATTATGTAAAAAAAAAAAATTACTGAGGAAGAGTATAAGGGTGCATAACACTACGCTTGTTACATGTGAGTAAAACCGTGTGGTACAGCTAGTGCACGGATAAAAAAATATTCGTTCGAGAGTTTTTTAAATTTCAACCTGTAGTATGAAAACTGTACCATCCGACATAGTTTTAAGAAGCTAAGCCTACCTGTGTCCTGTGACACCTACGTGGCACCTGGTAAACCTAGTTTCTACAAAGCATAGACAATTTTTTTTCTGTAATGAAATGAAAACTATTTTATTTCGTCATAGGAATACAACTTAGAAAAAGTCAAAGTTAAATATTTATTGTGGACAATCGGTTTACATATGTTGTTGAAATATTAATAAATTTTGGTATGTCCTAACCGTAGCAGGCATACAATATAAATACATAAATCATTAATTTAAGCAACTTCTTGTTTTGATATATATTTTTTTATATTATTTTATTTACATATTAATTGACAACCCTAGTTAAGGCTGAATCTATGTAATGCCTAATTTTACGATCTGCGATCTCGATGACGTCATCCTAGGATTCACGCGGCCGATATAGTGGCTTTTAATGTACTATGTGTGTGCATACGACGGAAGAAAATGTTAATGTTTAACAATGCACTCCATACTAACTCATTCTTCGTAACTTCGAAACAAATGCGTAAACGATCTGCTCGTCGCGCCACTTTTTTATTTCTAAGGAATAAGGACGAATTATGGGAAATATAAAATCTTTGAAGCTTTATAACAAAACTAGCTTTCGCCCGCAACTTCGTTAGCGTGGAATGGTCACTTTGAGCTTACGCCAACTTTAACCCGCGACTTCGTTTCTGTCATAAATGATTTTTGCGAAACTTTAACCGTTTGCGCAGCCCACGCAGCGGAAGCTCTCAATAGGAAAAAAAATCCTCCAATTTTAAAACATTCTTCATTGGTGCTTCGCTCCTTTTTGTCATGGCGTGATGATATATAGACTAAAGCCTTCCTCGATAAATGGGCTATTTAACACTGAAAGAATTTTTCAAATCAGATCAGTAGTTCTTGAGAAAAGCGCGTTTAACCAAATAAATTCTTCAGCTTTATAATATTAATATAGATACATTAAAAAGTTGACGAAATTGATAGATTTTAAAAAAGAACTCAATGAATATACTATAGGATATTTTCCATAGGTTAACATTAATTTTAATATGTATGTATTAAAATATTGTAGCGGGTGATAGTGTAAGCAAACGATGTGCTTTAGTTTTACTGTGTTTAGTATAAATTCTCATGCAAGTGACCCATGCTAACATGCTAAAACAATGCATACACACACACACGTACACATACAAACACATTCACTTTGTTTAAATTGGCAAAATAATAGTGTTATATTTTATAATTATTATTATTTTATTTATTTTTTTATAATTTAATTTTTTTATTTTTTATTTTCTTTCTTTTTGTAGTAGTAACCTTGTAGTGTACGGCATATTTAATTCGTTATTTAACAACTCACTTTTTGCATAAACTCTGTGTAAAAAATTTGTAAATCCTACCGCGGGAGGGCACTAGTCACCTGTAACGGTTTTTTCTACCTACATCAGGCACCAGGCTCTCACAAAGTAAGGTAAAAAATGAATACCAGTAAAACTGTACAACCAATGTGTCTTTACGAGAATAAAATATTTAAAAACAAATGTTACAAGTAAAATAAAAAAAAATGAAAAAAAAAACACATTGAAAAGTATACGGCACAGATTACACTGCGCACAGATGTGATATTTCACAGGCATCTCAAAGTTTCCATGTTGACGTTAATTTCCTAGTTTGACGATATTTTTAATTGCTTCGATGTAAACTTGGATTTATAATAACAGCATCTACGTTTTCTTCTCTGGAATTATAGTGAGTACCCGTCTTATTATCCGTTCTTCGGTCAGATCAAAGTTTATTTTTAAATAAGGATGTGTGATTGGTGGATGAAATATTTTAAAATTTACTTACCATATCTATGTATATCCTCTGTGGTAGCTACCAAGCTACTTTAGAAAAATCAATGATGAGTAGCATATCCGTCAGTTCATTTACTTCCTTCGCGTATATATAAACAGTTTTAATAGGCCAATGCTTTTAGGAATAATTAAGAAAATTTAAGTAGGTTAGTATTTACATAAAATTTAACCTTCCATTTTATAGGTCACAGTGTAAAAACAATTTAAAAAATTAAAAAATTGAACAGATTGATAAATTAATCACGGACGCGTCATTTAATTCCGTTTTAAAAATAGAACTGCCAATGTCAACGGCCAGTGACAGCTGCGAGAACTCAAGCAATTCCGCGAAGAAAAAAGAAAGCAGAGGCAATCACAGGCCATGCCAATTTCGTCCACAATGTAGCGTCGCGTAATGACAAAATTAAGAGCAAAATGCGTAACCCGCCGGACGTACAGCCGTACACACACAAGCACGACGCACACACATGCATGCACGCACGCTTTTTTGCGCGCACGATTCGTGTTAACGCACTCAAAAGCATCCGTGTTACGCACACATAAAAAATACCTGTATAGACACACTCTTCGGACTGATGCGTCCGTGTGCGAACGTACGCACTTACACACATAAGCGTAAAGTCGAAGGACACGCGGCGGGGTCGTTAACCCGAGTTTTTTGCGAGCGAACGCAGCCGCACCGCGTACTCCTCCCATAACACATTGGCCGTTGGTTATTTTATATATTTTTTTTCAATTTTTTTTTCTTTGAACTCCGAAAGATCGTTCACTCGATCGCGTCAGTTGATACCCGAGCTATGTAGTGTGGGAATAGGGATATGATGTCAGTGTTATTTTTTTGTAACCGGCCCGACGTGTTTACGTCCCGTTTTTTCGATTGCAGATAGTTTTCTATATCCAAGGCGGCTTATCGGGCTTTAAGCGCTGATGATTACATGTACATTGCTTAATTAACGTAAGGTTAGTAATGATATCGGTTCACTAAGACCTAATAGCTTTACGAGACATCTTTAAGAGTTAAAACTGTTTCTAAAGACTAATAAATAATAAATACATTGGAACTACAGGTATGTTTAATAACTATTAATAACTATCGTCAATGCAATCATTCAATTATTAATAAGTCATTGGAAATGCAATAAACTGAATAAAATTACCTCACAATATTCTCAAGACATTGAAAACTGGCCATTCAAAATGGCCAGACTTAATAAATTACCATTTAAATCAAGAGCATTTTAGATTTGAAAAGTACTCAATCTCCTGTCAATGCCAACTAACGCTTTAAGGTCCAACCTTGCTCTGTTTTGCGAGCGCAAACCGGTAATGGCGACCGCTTTTTTATTCGATACCGCTAACTTGTATAAATGTAAAGCGAGGTACATCTGAATACGAACAGAATGTGAGGGTAAGTGAACTTTTCAGAACTAATATCGGAAAATAACGTCTTAGTTTTCTCAAGAAGCTGGTTCGATCGGCTAGTTTGCCTTTTTATGCTCCGATAAGGAGTCGAGTTTCAGTTCGATGTTTTTATTCTTTAAAGTTTTAATCGTTTAATTATTACCCGAGTCTGAGGAAAGAAAGTTACAGTTCGTTGGGTCTTTTTATTGTTATTACCTGGTTTGTTTTACTGTTCACAGATAGTACCTTGAATAAAAACAAGGGATTTTACTGTTGTAAATTACATAAGATATAAATCTAAAGAAAAAAATATTGTTATGGAGAATATGAGACTTACGTTTGTTTAAAATGAGTTACTGTAATTTGCAAAGAAAGATAGATCTTGAAGAAAGATTGATCTAAAAAAGAACTTTAAAATAACTGAAATAACATTTTATAAATCCATAATAAAAGTACAACTCGTAAATGTATGTGAAATCCCAAAAACTACTACAAAACGAAGAAATGTTTCTAATTCAATAAAAGTAGTGTATTATATATCCAACGACCAATATGTCAATGGAACAGTACACCGTCCAGAACCTAGCCCAACATTCGGCAGCCACCCCAATTCCGAACCTACCCCAAGCTCACGCACCGGCACGTCTGTGTGAGTGCTGTCGACGTGTGCGTTCACCTTGCGAATCGAGACGTTCGATTCGTTCGAACCGCCATCATACTTTTTTACGCGCCTAATTTTGTTTTTTTTTTATTTATGGTTAATGTTTGGGAGGGTCAGGATTTGGCAATGACATTGGGCTTCATTCGAACAAAGGAAAGTGAAAGCATTCAGCTTATGTGTAATAATAATACCACATTATTTTTATAGTGCACGTATTAAATACTTATTTAGTCGATTTAACCAAATGCATTAGAATGTATGTACGTGCCTTCCATAGTTTCTTTTTTTGCGGCCATTTTGTTGTATTGTATTATTTAACTTTTTTTTAAAGGGACCTGACCATTTATGCAGTGTGTTTATGTATTGTATTTTTTTATTTTAGTTCATCACATGGGCATTACATTCATAAACCCGTTAGAATTAGAGATAAGTGTTTTTATAAAGTTTGGAGAACATCAGCCGCCATTGACGATTTTGCGCGGGAAGTTTTGACGTTTTCGTTTTTTTTATTCAATTTAAAGGTTGGGAAGGGTCAGAATTCGTTTTGACATTGTTTGGTTCAGACAAAGGAAAATTATCCTACTGACCTATAAATAATAAGCATTAAATGAACGCCGTATATTATTGGCACGGTTATTTGTGCATTTAAACTAACCGGTGCCGTGGTTTGCGGTTTTAGGTTTTGGTTAAAAATTATGGCTTTTATATTAGGCTTTTATATTATATTTAATTTGAGCTAAAAAAAATACCATTATTCTACTGACGTTTGTTGCGTTTCTGCAATTTTCTGGTATTATTAGAATTTATTTCGTGACTAAAAGAATTTAATTTTTTTTCTAAATTTATAATAAATTAAAAACAATTTTTTTTACGTTTGAGCGAAACAGACGAATAATTTTCTAATAATGCAATTTAATTCACTTATCGACGAAATTTAAAGTCGAAATTTTTTGCAATTTTTTTTTATCACCATTCTAGTTTCAAATAGCTTAGGCGCCATTTGATAAAAGGGCGGGAAAGTGTGGTTAACATAAGAATGTGTGAGGTGGTAACCTGGCTACTATATGATTTATAACTCTTGTTATTTATACGCGAAAAAGGACCATTCCTCATTTGCATAAGGTCGAAATTTAAATGGCTCGACATCAGAAGAAACTGTTTATTAGAACGCTGTTTTATTAAATATATTTTTGCTTATGTAGTTTTCTGTATGTCAATAATTTTATTATATTTGTAAAGTATCAGAATATTTATAAAGCTTTGACTTCAAAAATTTTAAAATAACTAAAAGTAGACGTCATATCTGCGATTAAAATTGAACCGAAATTCAATTTAAAAATAAGTTGACAGTAATGAATTTGTCAAACGTCACTGTGACAAATACATGTACCTAAGTGTGTGATATGTTTTTATTCAATAATTAAATGTATTTCCAGTGTATTTTTATATAAAATGGTTAACAATTCTTTGTTTAAGCTTTAATAGAACCAAATTTCATGGTGATCCGACCGCGTATTTAATATTAGGATAATGCAGTTACATATAACAAATTATAAGGCTTGTTTAACCTCTGTCAGGTAAGCCAGTAAGAAATTAACAAATGTCTCTAAAACAACGTAAATAAGCAACAGAAAAAAATTAAAAATTAAATCTTTTTAAAATTACTCCAAGCCAGAAACTGTTGAATTTCGCGCGATAACCGACAAAGCCGACTAAGGGCCATAATAACACAGATAAATAAAACAAACCACTTCAGTTATTGTGGCTTTCAGAGCCGAGGACGCGGTGTAAAAATTTAAAACGAAAAAAGGGTAGATTCGAAAACGCATTGGCATAGGTCACCGACCCGACGTCATTCATTTCAATTTTAAACTTGGAATCCGCGTGAACCATAGACACAAAATACAGACGGATTATAATTCCTTTCACTCACACATATGATAACGCAACTTATCTTTCGTGCTTTCACTTAAAACGTCCAATGAACCAGGAATTTGCGGGTAGTATAGACAATGCCGTTCATAACAATCTGTCAAAATGCCTGAACGGGAATCGAACCCAATCCCCTCATCCACAAATCACCTACAGCTTCAAATTATATTCTACAACGTAAAGTGAAAGAAATGCACACATGCGTAGTCACGCACACTCATTAATTCCTTGTATTTATAGCACACATATAGGCCAGTGTATATGGGTCGCGACACAAGCACAAACCGTGTTTTCATAAGACCATTTCAATATAGAAATACAATACGTTTTCATCCAATTAAGTTAACGTAAAAAACATCGTTCTTGGTATTAAGAAAAACATCTATTGATCATTCTCTGGCTTTGTTACCTACGCAATAATATATAGGACGGAGAAACTTGATCAATAATGATCAAATCAAATCAAATCAGATAATTATTTCGATTCAATTACAAGGATCATTGTCATAGATTGAGGAAAATCATGACACATATTTTAATATTCAAAAGAATTGTAAAATTAGTAGAAATATTACGATTTTTGAAGATATAATTTTATATATGAGAATCGATTTACGAGTAAATTCAGATCCGGGGGCCGTGTGTACGCTGTCCAAAATTAATCAACAAAATTATCGCCAAAATCGATTTCCTTTAATCATTACGAAATTTTAAAATATAATTTTACATTTGAGAATCGATTTACGAGTAAATTCACATCCGAGGGCCATGTGTGAGCTGCCAAAAATAAATCAACAAAATTATCGCCAAAATCGATTTCATTTGATCTTGTTCCGAGTATCTAAGAGTTGTTGACATTCGGCAGTCACAAAACGTCCGCACGATCATATGGTTGCTGTGCCAGTTGCAAATAATGTCTTACGGCATGGAGTTAAAGTAGATTTTACAATTTCTTTATATTAAGATGGGGTAGCTGATTGGGAGTATATCGTGACCCCAAGCAAAGGAATTTAGGCGTCATTTATAACATGTCCTATATTTCATCTGTAATGTAAATAAACAAGTATTCTTTATCCTCGTCATTTAGTGGGGGGTTAGGGGGGTCATGACCCCTTCCTGGGCTGGGAGTAGTTAATTTATAAATACTTAATTTTTACTAAGTAACTTCTGCAAAATATTTTCAGAAAAGTATCGGTCTATTCGTGACCTCCCCAGCTGTTAGTGACCTCCCACCTCGTTACGATTCCTTAGGAGACCATGGTGAAGACTGAATTCGCCTGGCCTGCTTTCCATTCTGTCACCTGAAGTGGTGTTGTGTCAGGGGTCAGTCGGTGCCGTTATTGACCCCGGTTGGTTTAACGTTTTACTCCCCTTTTTTCCTACCCCACGAGGGACCATACCATCCTGGCTAACAACGCGTTAGTGACACCCCAATCTGCTGTTGCCTCCATTTACCTTTTAAGGCAGTGGCTCAGAACCTTTTGGTGATGAAGAATCATTTGACAAAATTTCTGTCCCCTCATGGACCACCAACTATTTGAAGATAAGTAATATAGAGTACAAGTACAATTGAACATGAATACATTTTTAATTTTGCATTTTTTTTTTCGATCTGATTCGCGGACCATATCGGATACTTCCCACGACCACAATTGGTCCGTAGACCACAGACTAAGAACCATTGTTTTACAGCATAAAAAATCGAATTACATAATATTGAACAAAGAAAAAAAAAACAAAATAAAAAAAGTAACTTTCTTTTTTTTATCACAAACTATTTCACAACGTCAATGTTACGTTCACAAAAAAATAAGTCTTTAAAATATTTGTATTAAAACAAAATGAAGCCATACTTTAGGGCTGCGTTCAACCCTAATAAGATATACGGACAGAAAGATCTATGTGTATTAGTATACATATCTTGTTTTTTCTTTATTCAAAACGGAAGGAAAGGGTCTTATAAAGCCTAGTGTTCAGGATGTAATTATGAATTTCTTTTTAATTTTACTCAGAATTAAAAGGGTTCGCTGCTTTTAGTTTTTAGAATTATTTTATGACACAAACTTTTGGTATTTTGGAAATTTTGTCGGGTAATTTTGGTGGCGTGATAGGTTTGGATGCTGGTCTCTCGAAGGTCCTAGGTTCGTTCCTGTTGCGTGCTCTAAATTGCAAAGGTGTAAGAAATTCATTTTTAATTGTTACGGTTAAGGATAATATCTTGAGGAAACCAGTACACCTGGAAGTTCTGCGTAAAGTTCTTGGTGGTGTGTGAAGTCTCTTGGCCAGCGTGATGGACTGTGTTCTCTATGTAACAAATACATATTTATTCTGGTTTTATGGGTATGTTTTTAATGATGAGACTATTTTTGTGTCAAATTTCATTCGGATCCGTTCAGTACTTTTTGTATAAAGGAAACACACATCCGTCCATCCATCCATCCATCCATCCATCCATCCATCCACTCACTCAACATTTTTTTAATAAACTTTCGTATTTTTTAGTAGGAATTCAGCTTACTTTTTTGGAGTTTTGAAGAACTCTGAAGTGTGAAGCAGCTTACTTCATGGATTGCTGGCCTGCAACCTACAACTGCCTATTTATAACCAACCAACGAAATATATTATTTGAAACTCGATTTACTGTGGACTGTGTACATTATGCTATGTTACGGGTGCTCACGATATATGTTTTTCCCGCCCATATTTCGACACAGTTGCATGGATCATGGTCCCGGCTGAACTGCGGTGGCGATGAGAAACTTTTGACAGGATGACAGATGACACTTGACTAATACGTCAGTCTGCCTACTTTACGTCTAGTCGGCAAAAACATATACGTGAGTACCCGTAACATAGTATAATCAACCAACGTAAATTTGAAAGCTTTTAGAATTTCGATTCTCTTGTAAAACACCCCCTTTTAAATCTGATGTCGTTTAAAAAAACCATTAAAAGTGTTTATAAAAAAGCTAAAAACAATTTATTTAAAACATTCTGTAATACTGCTTCCCGGGGAGTTATTTCAACCAAATTATTATATCGAGTCAAAATGTCTTCAAATATACTTCCGGTTGTTTCAGTAAAAAAAATCAAAGGCCTTCCTTTTCGTAGGCGTTTCCCCATCCGTGTGGGAACGAGAGGGGAGATGTGCGTAGTGCGGTGCTAGAGGGGGATGGAAAGAGGGCGATGACCTCTAAAACAAATCGTTGGTAAAAGAGGGTTCGGTTTTGGTACTGATTGCAAAACAAAACGATTTTTTATGTGAGTGATAATTATTTTATTAATTGTTTTTTTCTTTTTTAATGTCATTTATTTCTTTTTATATTATGTCAACATTATTAATCAAAAATAGATTTTATATCAATGGAACTCAGTTTCGATCGGTTTTTTCTTAAAGTAAAATTTACCATTTTTTTAACTTGAATAAGTTAAGGCTTGATTTAGCTTGATAAGACTCAAATAGTTGAACTTGACAATAAAGGAGGGTGTACATTTTTAAAAATAAACTTAAAATACCATTTTAGTAAAAAATTTACTCCTCAGGAGTTTCATGCCAATTCTTCTAGGTTGTTGTTGGGGTAAGAGAATCGGTTGCTCGAAGTAATAACGTAACATAATTAAACTTAATCTTATTATTAGCTGGCTCGTGCAATCCACTATTTTATAAAGATGTTGCACTACAATGGTTTCCCTCATTTACCCAATAGTTATACGTTTTCTTCGGTAAAGCCTAGCGAAGTGTTTAAAATAGGATTTTAAAATTGGCAAGTGTGAGTCGATCCTTTTATTCATTACAGTGTGCGTTTGCGGATCCTCTCAACTGGGGTCCCGTCGACATTCTTTGTATATACAATTGATTTGAGCATATTTAATTCAACAGCCAGTTAAGACTATCAAACGAAAATTCTATTTGGAAAATTTCAACTTTTTACGTCGTGGACACTTAACCTTTTTTACTATAAAGGTTACTCACAATTTTCTAACATACCGATATTTTGACTCAGGATATAAGTAAAAGTAATAAATAAATAATTAAAAAATGTGTCATTGGCATACAGTGCAAGAAAATATAATTAATATTTTTCCCAAACTCGCTGGGGGCTAAACCCCCCCTGGTTCTTCAGTCAACGCAGTTCCGCGCCTCCACTTAGTTTTATGGGCAAAGAAAAAGTCTCAGCTTGTGCTGGCTATACCCCGTTGCGCTTATGAATACTACGTTACTCATAAAAAAAATGGACATATTATTATTATATTCCACCAACAATTAGCTGTAAATTAGCTTAAGATTTAAAACAGCCTGTTTTGCGAACCGTACATTTATCTAGGCACCCTAGACTCGTTACGGACCTAGACAGAGCCTAGGCGAAAACTGGAAGGGTGTACCATCACATAGATAACGCGTTTATTACAATGCGTCACGCGTGTGTGCGTGTACACACATGTGTGAGTGAGTGTGAATGTGTGTGTGCAATTATTAATTTTGGGTTGAGCTCTCTTTATTGAGATTTTAGGTTCTTTTGTTATTCCCAAATGAAATGACGTACTCGATAGGACGTGCAGACGGCGAAATTGATTTTTTCGTTTTGTTCCCGTCGCCTGATCAGATGTTATTGCTTATAGAAAGCGTGTTTATAGATTTTGTGTTTATAAGATTGGTTACGAATGTGTTTACATGTTTTTTTTTACCTTATATCTAAGGTAACTTATCAGTTAGCGCTTGGCTAGGATCCTATCTGATGGTAAGTGAATGAAGTCTTCGATGGTAAACCATTAAATTAGTAGAAATCTATTTCTTGAGTTGAAGACATTTACATTGGAACGGGATTTTGGGTAATTCAATGTTTCTAGCTATAGAAACTTTGTCACAAAAAAATCTGTAGAACTCAGTCCATTTTTGCCATTTTATAATATTCTACGTAATATCAAATAATATGAAATGCGGTGATTATTGTAAAAAATTATAATATCTTAATATTTTCTAAAATCATGATTTTTGGGAAGTAACAAGTGGAAATGGCAAAATGGCAAAAGCTTGGCAAAATAAACGTTTATTTTTTTTCTTACTTTCAAATGCTGATTTTAAAGAGCTCAATGCCTATGTCCAGCAGTGGTCCAAAGCCATGATGATGAAGTAACATATGTATGTCTTTCAGATCCATTGCATCATAACGTCAGTCTTTGCGTTACTGAACATTCA
The DNA here is from genome assembly GCA_018249125.1 of Asbolis capucinus. Lineage (NCBI taxonomy): Eukaryota > Metazoa > Arthropoda > Insecta > Lepidoptera > Hesperiidae > Asbolis > Asbolis capucinus. The sequence goes on from DWJZ01008264.1 coordinate 11,288, forward strand.
TTTGACAGTTTTGAATATTGGCCTAAAATAATTTATTATAATATGTACTGTGGCTTGTTTCAATTGTAACCGAAGTTAAGCAACGGCGGGCGCGGTCGGTAGGAGGATGGGTGACCGCTAGTGGCAAAAATTTCATGAACGCTTCCGTGCTCCGGAGGGCACGTAAAATAGTCGGTCCCGGTTGTTGTTAGATAGCG
>DWJZ01008265.1:0-11484 GCA_018249125.1 Asbolis capucinus
TTTTTTAGCGCCAAAATAAATGTTTTCTTTCTTTCTTTCTTTCTTTCTTTCTTTCATTCTCATTCATTATCGCATTTATAATATTAGTAGGACTAGCTTTTTCTTCTCCCCTTTTCTCCTTACCCCTTGTCACTCTTCTTCCGATATCGTTGGGGTGCTTCCGATGTCATTGGGGTGAAACTGAAAGCCGATTGACGAAAGTGAGTAGCAAAAGCACTTCAATGACTAAGTACTTGCGATAACGCACCGACTTTTGAAACGAGAATCGAACGGCTGTTCGTATGTGTCCCACATATAACAGATACGTTTTCTTCGTACGCATCATGTACTTGGTTTAGATTGAAATTGGTACATACTTTTAATTAACTTGCGGTGTATGTTGGTATATTAGTATGTTAGTATATTTGTATATTGGTTTGTTACATCTTGGAAGCTTAGTTCGACCCACTTCCTCTGACACTACTGAGCAAAAATTTTGCATAAAGTTTTTATCCTAATGATAATGCATTTCTATGACAAGCATGACCTGATACTACATTCAGGATTGGCTCCAGACAAGGGAACTCCTCAACGGACATAACAATACAGTTATGAAATTCTGTGTGTTCCTGTGTATTATCCTACTAATTTGTAAGGTCGAAAGTTTGTAAGGATGTGTGTTAGTGTGTGTGTTTGTTACTCCTTCACGCAAAAACTACTAAAGGGATTTAGATGAAACTTTGTAGTTATATAATTTAGACATTGAAATAAAATAATAAGTAAAAACTTTTTTTTTAATATTACGAAAAATTCGAAAAAAATTAACTTACTTCACATCTCCAGACTGTGTCAATCGATTTCGATAATTCTTTCGATATACAAAAGGTAATTACTTCCGTCTGATCCCATTAAAATTTGAGCGACATCTGATGGGTAGTTTTTGAGGGAAATTTGGCACAGATATAGTAGATAGTCTGGAATATTACTTGAGCTACTTTTTATCAACATACCATGCGGGCGAACTCTAGTGGATCTATAATGAAAGCTTGTGTTTTTAAATATTTTTAATAAACCTTGTTTTTTAATTTAGCCGGCATTTTAAACTATCATCCAAGGATAAATCTTTTAAAGTACACTTTTAAAGTACACCTTACTCCATCTAGGAGGAAAAACAGTTAAATAAAATCCTCAACACATTCAGTATTCGCCTAAAGTTTTAAGGAAATACGAAAATATTTGAAATAATATACTCCAATAACAAAGATTATTATTATACGCAAAAGCAACAAACATATTTCTTTATGGTTATTATTATTTGTACTTATGAGTACCAGGATTCGAGTCTGTTCTTATTCATGTATATTATAAATCTTGCTCTGAATTTCATGTGCATCGATAAGCTGAATTCTGCTGATAAAATAAATCCTTTGACTGCATCAGTGAGTGTTTCAATGCATTTGCGATACAGTTATATTTATGGCATATGTACTTTCCGGCAGTGTTAGCCGGGTTTGAACACTGGACTCTCCAACAATTCTGGGTTCAAAGGGTCTGGTTTGGGTCAGAAGTTCGTTATCACCTGCTACGGTGAATGAAAACATAGTTAGGAAACCTGCGCTCTTGAGAGTTAACCATATAGTTCTCGAAGGTGTGTGAGGGTATCAATCTGTATTTCTCCAGCGTGCTGGACTAAAGCCTACACACCTTGCATTGTAAGAGGAGACCCGAGCCCAGTACTGGAACAGCTATGGGTTGAATGATGATGAATTATTTCCCGCTGATCTGGTATAGTCCAATATTATAACCTGAGAAACTGACCTTGGAGCTTTATCATAGACGCATACCCTGTAATTTTTACTATTTTGACGAATTTTGGAAATCATTAAAAATTTTAATTGGTTGTTGGAAGCAAAAGTTTCGGAATCTCTGTTATCTACTGGCTGTCCAGATGACGTACGTGCGGATCGTCTGCTCGTTTGACTGTTAACTCCAGTAATGGGTATGAGGTGAGGTAACTCTGAAGTTCCCTTGGAGTCACTGGTATAATATTTTACTATGTTTCTAGTCCGTACGGGGTCTAGGAGGTAATATCGTTGGACACATAAAACGGAAGACCTTGTGTTTCGCCGTAAAAAATGTTTACCAAATAATGTCTTACAAAATTACCATTATAAATTAAAATACTGCTTGTGGAGCTCATTGCAATAATATTTTTGGTTTATGATGGAATTTCCGTGTCTTGTGCATGCTAGTTTTATTTAGAACTAAGTGAACCCACGCGCGCGTTGCTTCTCATCAACTCACCAAGCCTGTGTCCGATCGATATAATTTTGGTATCAAAACCTTTTTCAGATAATTTTAAACAAAGTTGCTAAGGATATCAGAGCTATAGCTGATACAATTTCAGAGGCTATAAAAGACAATCAACTAAACATTAAAAGTATATATTAAATGTATGTATATAGATCAAAATAGACTTAGTATATCCGAGTTGGAGCATGGGAGCATGGTTGGGACGGTTGGGTGTGCACTTGTTACTTTTTTTTCTTCGTTAAGATATTATCCGTTTCTATCTAGCCTATATCTGCCGAGATATACCTTGACATGCTATTTATATAATTTAGTACACGCATAGACGTATTCTCGGTGTAAATTGGATCTGAAACTTTTACTAATTTGTCTAGTTTGTAGTATAGAGCCTCTGTGTAACGGAGCCCCCGGTGGAAGAAAGGAAACGCCAAACTTTAATAATAAATACGTCGAAACATGTCACATACGCCCATCTGATCCCAAACTAAGCATTAGCTTGTGCTATGGTGATCAGATATCTGAAAAGCATACATATATTTTTAATACATACTTATACAGATATTTTTATTACACTCAGACACAGAACAAACATTCCTGGAAAAGTTTGTTCTGGGTAGGGATCAAACTCACGAACTCTGGCTGAGTAGTCAGATTTACTAACCACTAGACCATTCAAAACTATAAGGGTTCCTTATTGATACAGAACCCTAAAATAATATAGAGGTTTATGAACTCACATTTGAATCATTTTTGTTTTTGGCCAATTAATTTAAACCTTCGGAAAGATAACAGCACCTGCTTATGTCGGTCACTATTGGCAAAATTCCCAAACTCTAAGACAAATCGTAAATATTACACTCGTATTTATAAACTATACTTATGCTCTTTTATATTCTAACACAGCATAAGAATATCGAGGGGAGGGGGTGGTGTTGGGCGAAGGTGCCTCCCCTAAAACCGAGTAATTTATTTATTTATTATAATTCACCAACGGTAGTTACATTTTCACCGACAATAGTAATGGGATCTAATTAAATGAAACAATAAATGTACTAACCAATTATAGGTGAATATCACATGCAAGAAGAAAATTAAAACTATAAAAAGAGAAAAAAGTAAAGCGACAGTAAAACTTACAGTAAGGTTACATAAAGCAAGTGTGGTGTAGCTATAGTTGTCGAAATAGTTTATTTATGTAAGACCTAGTAATATTATAAATGCGAAAGTTTGTGAGGATAGCTGGATAGGAAGATGGATGTATACCGGATATTTGTTACTGATTCATGTAAAACCTACCTAACGAATATACGAACGGATAAATTATAATGTTGAATAACACATGGGTATGTACTGCGAAGGGCTGGAATAAGTTGACCGCGTCGGTGTTCCAGTACGATTACAATGTGAGTCTTCAAGTCAAGAGTGAATAGGCTTTTACTAATTTAGTGCGCTTAACCATCTAAGACTGCATCGCTGCTTACCATCAGGCAGAATCGCGGTCAAGCACTAATTTATAGAAGGTTACACCTTACACGCGGGCAGAAACTGGGATCTTCTATCTCTTTTCCTTCTTTGACACATCTCTTCACGCTCAAGGGCCCTTAACATCATTTAAAAAAATTTCATAATATTACACATCAAAAAGTTGTAAAGTACCACCTATTTTACGGAACTTAAAGCTGTATTTGGTATTTGTCAAAGACCATAATTAAGTATGTCATATAAAATTCATTCACGACACTATAAAGAACTCTTAGGTTCAAAATGATTAGTTGTTGAATGAGAAACTGGATCCGTATTCCCAATGCAATAAAGGCGTTACTCTAATGAGTTACTCTAACGAGTATTGTTTTCCGTCGTCGATATGAATGATGCACACGAAAAGAGTGCTTTTTAGTGCGTTGAATGAGTTTAGGCAAGTATTGTTGTTGAATACGGAATTGATACATTTGTTTGGGGGTGTATACTTCATTCATATCATTATTTCATCTAATCTTACTTCGTGTTTTGTCGTAAAGATTACTTTTGTTCGCACGGAATATGAAGTTGTAATTACTTTAATATATTTTTAATTCATGTCGTGGCCGGCATTAAAAATCTTAAACACGAATGGGTACTTACGAATTGTTTATTGTTATATCGATATTTTGATCTTTTGACCAAGGACTAAATCGAAATAAATAGTACCCATTTGCATATTTGTTTTATACATAGGACACAAACGGACAGACGGGTCACCTGTCAGCGGATTTTCGTTTTATAATTCCTAGCGATTTTCTCGTTGAAGCGCAATTTTGAATTCATATTCGCAACCGCTTTTCAACTACACCCCTACGACATCGATCGGAAAGTGTTTCGTCAACGAAATGTCAACTGTATTCCGATCAAATAGAGTTGAAGTTCTATTGATACAGTTACACTATAGTTAATATAAACATGAATACCAAGTTCCGGCTAAACTGTAATCAACCGACTTCTGAACATGAACGACTTATAAATTATTTGGTAAAAAAAGAATCAGCCAGCTAATGTTGAGTGCCGTAAAGTGTACTATAATATTTATGTCTATTTAAAACTTTATTGCTTGCAAGCCATAGAAAATTTCGAACTTAAAAAACAATTAATAAAAACCAAACAATGGGCGGCCTTATCGCTTTAAAGCGATTTCCAGGCAATCCAGTAACGAAGAAAAGACAGCACGAAAAGGTAAATAAAAAAAAATACATAAAGGAATATGCAATACAGACATATTTGTGACAGAGATATAAAGATAAAATATAAAAATTAAACGTAGAAGAAAAAAGAAGTTAAGAAGCAAGATAGTGATTAAATAATTTTTTAAAAGAAAATAAATTTTAAGCTTTTCCTATTCTGGCAGTACTTTGTCTTAACAAGCCTAGATTATACGCAGAGAAAAACAACAATAACCTAGTAGGAAAAAAAGAAGAAATACAATTCGAAAGAAATACAAATAAAAATTTGGCAGAACAGAATTTTTCCATTGCCATCATATATCATACATTTAAAGCTATCCACACTAGTGCGTTTTAATTTTCGTCTTCGTCCACACCTTAAAATTTTCTAGCCACAGTACATCCTGTCCACACATACGAATCAAACTTGTATAATATCAAAAATATACTCCTTTACGAGGTCTACTAATGCACTGTAGTGAACCATTGTCATTCTTCTACTACTGGGCTGAGGCCTCCTCTCACTCTCCTTCTCCTCTACTCTCCTCTCCTTTCCCGAGGTCTTTCTATAATCTGTAAAAAATCTCACTTATGAGCTTTACCTTGCCCCGTAGTAAACCATTTTTATTCTTCTACTTCTTTTCATTCTTTCTGAGCTGAGGTCTTCTCTGGCAACAATGAGATTAGTCTAGGTCATCCACCATGTTGGCCAAGTGGATTAGTAGATTGTAAACACCTTCGAGAACTTTATGGGGGAACTGTCAGGAGTGCAGGTTTCTTCACGATGTTTTTATTCACCGAAAAAAGTTATAGTCAATTTATAATGCACACATAACTTTTTTAAAGTTAAAAGTGCGTGCAAGATTCGAAGCCACGACTACGAACGAAAGAGACCAGTGTTCAAATCCGAGGTGCGTGAATACGAACATGTGTACACTAAAGGATTTTTTTACACGTTGAGCTCGATACCAGGTCTAATGTTTGTCCATGTCGTGCAAAGAAGTACGTAGATTTTTCTGTGGTGCTAGGACCCAAACTACAATTCGGTGTAGTGTATGAAAGAACTTAATGTATGTAAATCTAAGATGTATTTTCAAAACAGAGTACAGAGGTGTACCTATCTACTTTTATTTGATTTTTGAGTCCCAGTGCAGCAAAGAAGAAATAATATTTCATCGTTTTTTAAACATTACAGGGTCTAATATCACCATAAAGTTTTCATTACCAGGCACAAATCACCTGGTACTCGTGTCGCATTGAACATGACAAGACACCTAGTCATCCCACCACCTCATGTTACGGAATATTTTAATATTGAAACGTAAAAGTGGACTGTTTTTATAGAAACGGTCGTCACCTGAAATCGCCCGCAGTTATTTCTGTCCTGATATAAATATATTTCAACTGGAGCGTGAAATAATTCCATTTTATAAGTTTTTTAGTCGCTTAACCTACATATTTGTTGACCAGATGATGAATAACGAAATATAGGGAGTTAGTTACTTGTATATTGATGGATGTATGAGGAATTATGGTGAAAAGTGGTGACGTGGTGGAGTATGCTCTAGGCTTCCACAGCATGAGAAGAGACCTGTGGTCTAGTAGGCCATCTCTTCCTCTCTCTCTCTCGGTGTCTCTCTCTCGTTGTCTCTCCCTCTCGCTCTTTTAAACATGGCTATCCTATTTATGGTTGAGCCAATTCACTACTGAGCACGAATCTCTCCTCCGGATCGGAGAAGCCTACCAACCCACGCTGCTCCAAGTAGACTGGCTGACAGGTTAGTGGATATTAAGTGGGTTAGTGACAATCCAAGTGTCAAAAGTTTTTATGCACCTGAAGGCCTCCGATATAGCTTAACGTTGCTATCTAACGATAACAACTGGGACAGACGGCTTTACGTGTCCTACGAGGCACGGAAACGCTCGTGAAAGTTTTTATCGACCACGCGGTTACTTATCTCATTCTATCACTTATAATCGAAACAAGCCACTGGACTACGAAAGTTTTTACACATGCAGCTTCTCAAGGAAAATTAAATCAGGGACAGGTCACTTTCAAACTTCCCAGTCGTAGTTTTTGTGGAAACGTCTGCACGAGTTAGTTCGGAGTAGCAGTAATAAGAACTGACTCCAAAGTCGCGATAGCTAGTCAGAAAACTCCCAAAGCTTTATTTGTCCCGGAGTTCATTGCGAAAACTTTTTGTCTACGATTTTAATTTCGCGCTATGAAAAAACCAGAGGGTTGAAATTCCCAAGGTTTCAACTAAAATTGGTCAATACTCTCACTGGTATTCATAAACGACACTTAACCTTTTCAAAGTCTGATACTAAGAAGCGGCAAATGTCAAATCAATTTTACGTTTGGAGCTATTTTTTCAAGTCTATGGGTGCGTCAAACGGAATGAGAGTAAATTGCTTTTTCTGCGTTGGTATTTATAAGCCTACTAGCTTTCGCCCGTGACTTCGACCGCGTGGAATAGTTGCTTTGTGTTAACGCTAACTTTAACCCGCGACTTCGTTTTTGTCATACATGATTTTTGCGAAACATTAACCGTTTACGCAGCGCACGCAGCGGATATTCTCAATAGGAAAAACATCCCCCGATTTTGAAACATTCTTCATTTGTACTCCTCTTCTATTGGTCTTAGCATGATGATATACAGCCTATAGCGTTCCTCGATAAATGGGTTTTCAAATCGGACCAGTAGTTACTGAAATTAGCGCGTTAAAGCAAACAAACAAACAAACTCTTCAGCTTTATAATATTAGTAGAGATATACAAAATTGCCAAGTCTGTATTGTAAAAATTCCAGATCAACCTGGACCGAGTATGGAGTGAAGTATGCAACGTAAAAGTTTACCAATCATAATGCCACGAAGAAACCTATGAATCACTTAAATAAATGCACAGTTCTAACTTAAATAACTCCTTAAGAATGTGTATGCAAATTTAAGTAGCCATTTAATGTTTTTGAGTGCGTCAATAAATGTTGAGATGACAAGACGAATGCACAGCAAAAATCGCTTTTTGCGGAAAGTCCACATTTTAAGAAAGTGTTGTTGATGAATACTGGTGATTGTGTCATGTCAACAACTCCGTTGCTTTTAGTAAAAAGTTCGAAATACTCGAAAAGTGTATATTTCGGGGCTTTCTGACAATAAATTTTGTCTTTGTCGACATGTACAAGGACTAACAAAATTTGTGCACAAATTAATCAGGATTTCAGCCCATCCAATAAATGCGTATTTTTTAGGAAGGATAGATGTATGTTCGTTACTCCTTCACGCAAAATACTAAACGGATTTGAATGAAATTTGTCACCGAGATAGATTATAGTCTGGAGTAACAAATTAGACTACTTTTTATCAAGACCACGCGGACAAAGCGCAATGGTCCGCCCGCGGCTTCGTCCGCGTGGTATACTGATAATAAGTAGTTTGTTAGTTATTCTAGATTATAACCTATCCCTGCATCAAATTTCATTCAAATCTGTTCATTCGTTTTTGCGTGAAGGAGTCACAAACATCCATCAACGCATCCATCTATCCTTGTATTACAACCGTTCATTTATAATATTAGTCTTCAAATGCCATACTTAGCTTAACTAATTTTCAGTTAATATAGACTTTGTATGGAGATTCCTTTGAGCACTGCTTTAGTTCCTATACTATTAAAAATACAGTAGGAAGATTAATTCTGTACTGGTTCTCTTATCCATTAGGGTATTAGGAGATAAACCCTCTTACTGAAGCAATTGTTCACATAGTAATTCTCTCTTTCGTGTTGTCAATAAAATTTGAACCTTAAAATATCTAATTAGCATTTAATATCGCATGATGCTGCATTCGGGCTGCGGTCAAACGGGTGCATCTATTCTAGTGCGGACAGCCGTTCTTGTGCTAGAATGCGTCTAGAAATGGGTGTCTGTCTGTCTATAAATCTATAGGGAGCTGTGAATATTCTCCCGTATGCTCAGAGAATTACAAAGATTATAATAGACTAGGGTCCGGCCGCGGCTTCGCTCGCGTCATGATCAAAATTTTATTCCGATCCGTTTTTATAAATATTATATTTTTATAAATATATCGAAATGTGCATTGTTAAATAGTATCCGATTTAACTAAGTTTAATGGTGCACTATTTTGGTCATAACGGCTTCCACATAAAAGGTGTACATGCTGTCGCGGACTTTTATTTAGAACGTCACGAAACAAACAAACCTATGGTACATCATCTTGGTGTAACTCCAATGGTTTAGGCAGCGTACGCCAAGATAGCTGTCAAAGGGCAGATTTTTTCCGAATTAATTATTAATTAATTCCGACCTAAAATCATTACAAATTGTAGCCTATATGTTATTCTGATGAACCTATTATGCCATATTAAAGAAGAGAAGAAATGGCGAAGAAACTCCTCAGCGTAACGGAGTATCCTAATACTGGAGAATGAGTGTGTAATACTAATTTAACCTACACACACAGTCTAGATACAAAAGCTGGCTCCTTATTTTGAAAACAAACAATGGATTCGGTCGTAACTGCTAACGCTGGTCTGTTGACCACGAAATTAGTTTCAGAAATTCTACCATCTACTAAAGACGCGTATGTGATATATACAGACTTGTCCTAGAAATTTCTAGTATCCTAGGAATCGTTAGAAGTCGGAATATGTTCGGAACTAGTCGGGCGAATCCGTGCCGTAAACATTATATTTACGAAGTGGTCTATTTTCACTTCATTTACTACCAGTCCATTCTCAATTATTATTTATGAACGGTTCATACATAAATGTATAACTAATCTCTGTTTGTAAATGAAAGATGTTTGGGGTGAAAAAAAATATTGGAATTTTTAGGAAACAATATCAAATTTTGAAACAACTCACACACTGCCATCTGATCCCATACTAAGTGTTAACTTGTACTGTGGTGATCAGATATTTGATCAATTTGCATATATAGATATTTACACCCAGACACACGGAACAATCATTTCTGCTCATCACAGAAAAGTTTGTCCTTGGTGGGAATCGAACCCACGACCTTCGGTGTAGCAGTCAGGTTTACTAACCACTAGACCAACTGACCTGTCATAATATGAATGTTCTCATATATATTGTGTTAATTTCGAATTAACATTTAGTTTATTTGATTTAAATTGATTCACAAATAAAAATAAAGATATTCTATCTACAGCCCTTAGCTATAGAAAGCAGTGACTAGTGTTAAATTAGGGGCCTAATTGAAAGTAAGGCAGATAGTAATGAAACGAAAGCAATTTCAATAACGACGCAATTTCATATGTTGCTGCGTCATATGATTATGGTTTTGTGACGTTCGTAACGTTTCTCGTTAGCCCGCCTTCACGTAATAAGCATTTATATTCTTTTAGGACTATTCTATTGCAGGGGTCAGCAACCCGCGGCCTGTGGGCCGAATGCAGCCTTTTAGGAATTTTTAAATTTGATTTTTTATGCTTAGAAGGTTAAACACTGTCAAAACATAAAATATTACAATAACACCTCATTATGATCCAAAACTTGATCAAATATATAAAAACATTACATTGTAACCTTAAAACGTTTAATACATTTGATTAAGTATAAATAATGCTAGTTTATGTGCGGCCCTCTACCAAAAATCAAAGTTAAAATTGGCCCTTTAATTCAAAAGGTTGCTGACGCCTGTTCTATTGTATAAGTTTATATTGACTTGGTTTCCTTGCTCATTATATAGTATCTATAAGTCTCTCAATGATAAAGAAGGACTAGAGTTTACTACGCTGCTGAAGACGGAGGAGGGGCTAGTGGTAAATGTCGGAAGTCATTTTGCCACCCTTTGTATGGCGTACCGCGAAGGATTGGAATAAATTGGTAGCGCCGGTTCCGTTCGAGTATAATGTAGGAGTCAACAAGACAAGAGTGAATAGGATTCTTCTAAGTTAATGCGCTTTACCAGCTAGGACTGCATCGCCACTTACCATCAGATGGGATTGTAGTCAAGCATTAACTTATAAAATGTAAAATAAAATAAATAAAATAATCAAGTTTCCGACAAGGCTACATGTCAACGGACTATTATAACTGGGATCCATGGATTGTAGTGCCCGGAGTATGAGAGTGCCCTTGATCTTTTATGGCCACTACCGGTCACTACTCAATTTCTGACCGTACTCAATGTTGCTTTCATTTTTCGATTACTTACAATCGATACAACCGTTCCATTTTTCTATTTACATACATTACATATTATTAAAATACGTATTATTAAAAATTATATATTTTATAGGTGTAGGCAGTATTTCTAGCTTCCTTATATAATTAATTTATTTCTCTTAAATGAATAAAATATAATTCATTTAACTCTAAACCTGGGATCAGCAACCCGCGGCCTGCGGGCCGCATGCGGGCCTTTGGTTATTTTTAAATTTATTTTTTGTATTTAATAAGCTGTGTACTGTGTCAAAACATAAATTAATTCAACATAAAAAAACATTATTATAC
>DWJZ01008266.1:0-11484 GCA_018249125.1 Asbolis capucinus
TACGGTTAATTTAATACATTGTCATATGCCCCGCGCTCCGCTAACCACGCGCCCCGCCACCCGAGTGCCCGAGCGCCCGCCGGTTCATCATTTTATTATCTTTATATATTATACTATATTTTTCCATATATTTATATAGTCTATGTTACTCAGTGATAATGTAGCATTATTATGATAAAAGAATTTTTGAAATCAGATTCAGTATTTTTGAGTTTATTTATAACAAACATACAAAAATACAATTTTCTCGTTATTTGTTAGTATGGATTACAACGTTTAACTGGTGTACCAATTGTTAAGAAAGACGACTGAATTGTTATAAATGTTATAGTTTATTTCATTTACTGAACAGACTACAAAACATGTTCGTGAGCGGTTATAAGCTAGTTATAATTATAGCACTTTAAATTAGTAATGTATATGTAAACTCATAAAGCTTGTGGCGTAACAAAATATCATTACCTTAAGTATTTTAATCCGGAGTATCACACAATTCCAATACTTAAATACACTCTTAACTATTGCAACGACCTTCTTGGTCGGCCTCCGAGAACAGAATGCCCGAATATTTATGCAGCGGTGTTACGAGACCGCGAACAGGTAAATTATCCTTGTTGTTGAACTACCCACATTTCAGTATAGAAATCAGCTAATATTACAATTAAATGTGGGTAGCAATATGGTGTATAAAAGTAACCTGTGAACAGCTGTGATGTGTTTACGACTGCTGTATAGTGTGAAATTTAGTAACATTCTCGAATAAACGACTTTTTTTCTTTCTTAACAGATTTTATTTAACTCCGGAGTACTTTAGTTAACTAAAAGCACTTTCTGCAACTCTCGGATCGCCAGGAGCACGAACTCGCCATACAAATTGTGTTATCTTGGTTACTTAGCGCTCCTGTAACGTGATTGTGCAAACAATTACTTCACACGGCTACGTGAATCCCATCTACCTCGGACCTTATTAGGGTCACTTGGCCTCCCTACATCTCCTTACTAATATTACAAATGCGAAACTGTCTATGTGTTACCCTTTAAGACCTAAATTACTGAATCGATTTTGATGAAAGTTGGTATAAAGGTAGAATAAAACTTGAGTAAAAACAAAAGGCTATATTTTTTGCAAAAATAGGAAAGAATAGAAACGTTTATTCGCAGATATCGCAACACAACCAACAAAAGGAAAATGAAAATAACAATAAAACAAGTAAGATGAACGTAAAAATAAAAATAGAAGCAAACAGAATATTAAAAAACTGTAAAAAAAAACAAATGGATGTGAAAAATAAAAAAATACCCTGATCTGTGTTGCAAGGCGTTTAAATAAGTTCGAATGGAAGATCGCCATTATGTAAGGTAACATTAGGTTGTGTGGGTGGTGAAGGAAGGTTTGAACCCCGCAGTCATAGTCGCGGAAATAAGCTAGTCGTCTATATATAAATACCTGAAACAAAACCTTGTCCTCCATGTTACGAATATCACGCGAACTGACGACTTCGAAATTTAGCACAGTTAAATTTTATACAGAGAAGGAGTGCAGAAAGCTATCCCCCTATCCTTTCGCCAAGTCGAAGGCGCCCACCCCTACCAGCGACATGGTAACTTCAAGTTATTTAACCTAAAGTAACTTGGGTTGATGGTGAATTTTGGGTTGCTGCAGGAACAACAGAAGTCCAAAAATATTATAAATTTCAACTAACCAATGATTTCTTTTACCCAGCTCAGCTTACAAATTCAAAGCGAGAAGAAGCCTCCTTTTTTCATTTTCTTGTGATTATTTTAATCTAGCTCTACCACTAAAAATGTACTAAAATGTACTGAAAACCGACGAAATTAAACTAGAGAATCGTTTTAAGTAAACCTTCCCTCCAAAAGGGCTATAAAAAGCTCATAAAATTTCCATTACTGGCCATAGACGCAAGGAACGCGAGGTTATTTCTTGTCAAAGGTTAAAAATGTCGGCATAAATTGTTAAAAAAACACGAAAAATGAGGATGCACGATAAACAAAAGCGAATATTGATGGGTTTGGTGGGTGTCGAGCGTTTTTAGAATAAACCCCTTCGTGTGTAGAGAAATATATTCATATCGTTTAGTTCAACGCACTTTAGGATTATGGGGGAAGAAAGACGGTCAAGCATTCGCCACCCGGGACATATTTTTTGAGGTAGTTCCTTAGCAAATTTTCTTAACATCGATATTTATTTTGATCCAGCATATGACCACGACCCATGCAACGGGGTCAAAATAGTCACGAACGATAAAGTTAATACAATTTAATTTGCTAGATGGCTTTGTACAAAATTGCAGCTATATATATAGCTAGCTGTTTGGAGAAGATCACCCCTTAATGGCTGCAAATTTTTCGGTCTCAAAAAGTAACCAAAGTTAGTTCAAACCTCAATTAGGTGACACTCTTGCAGAGCTTGTTTTACCCTCAAAATGGTTAAAAAGAAGCCAGTTAAACGGTCATTACATTAAAAGAAGACACAAAGGGAATAGCAAATGCAGAGGACAAAAGCGCGCCAAAGCCCTAAGTCAGTGTTTAACCTGTGCGTCGTTTACTAGTCGTTTTTGAGTATCTGTGCTATCGCCTCGAGCTTTTCCCGCCCTATTTAACGCGCTTTCAGTAGCCTGCATGTGCGTTTTGCTATTTCTTTGATCAGGCTATTTGGAACGTTTAAAATGCTCTTTTTAACAGAGATTTTATATAGTTGAAAAACTATGCTTAAGTTGATATCGTTAATCCTCGTCACTGAGGAGGTCTATAGCACACTCCACACTCTTCCACATCAGCATTGAGGAAGAGTTTACAGACCAGTTACCAGGGTTGGTGAGGTAGCTTGGCCAACCTAAGTGCCGGAAACTTTTAATACGTCCGAAAGTTTCCAACGAGGCTAAACAACTGCCAGACGAGACTAAGCGACTCCCAGTACTACGAAGACCAGGTAGTCTTCGTTTGATAAGTACCAACAGTTTTATACGTGCTATATGAAAATGACTAAATTGCCACATTCACCATCCACCTTCCGAGCGTACTCGCTGTTGTTTCACTCGGTAGATGAGTTACATTCGACACAAGCCGTTTCAAGAACTTCAATGCACTTTCGTGAAGTGGTGAAGCGAGTATACCTACTTAAGCCAGGGCTTCAAACCTTCCATTTATGCAAATTCTCCCTTCTCATGACTGAGGAGGCCTAGAATAAATTTAGGGCACTTCTCAATTACGGGTTGGTTTAAGCGGTACAATATTCAAATGCGTAACACAGAAATAAGCTTCAATTCGAATACGCCTAGCTAACTAAAAATGAGTAACTCTAACGGAACCTTTCAGAGTTCCAGAACAAGTGACGCGTTGCTACGGGCAACTACACACGGCTCATTTGCTAGGTATTTCATTACTTCTGTCTGAAACAGAGTCCACTTGACGAGGGCAGAGTGACCCTGAAACCAAGTTAACTTGACCCCTAGCATTCGAAAATAAACTCTAATACAGTCGAATTAAGACCTTACAAATGCAAAACAAAGTTGGCATTGGCAGTCATAGTTTTGGATTCGAACTTGATGTCTGTCATGCAAAATTGGGTTCTATTAATTAACAAAATAAGAGTTATCAGTTTCTAGTGATAAAGTCGGTAATTGTATGATAGATTTTAGGTATTTGTAATAGACATGACCGCAATTATGCAGAGTTGAATATTAAGCAGAGATTAATAGTAGTTGATGGTTGTTTGTATCGAGTTATGAGATCCCGGACGGATAAATATATTTCTTTGGCAGCTTATAGCTGGATCGTAAACCTGTTTTGATCTGGGAGTGGCGTAATTACATAAATTTCACTTGAATTCTGAAGTCATACTAACTTCAGTTAAAACCTTGCGAATAAAGATATTTGAACAAAAAAACTTGCAAAATATTCAAACCTACAAATGGTCACAATTAAATGTTTGTCTGTTCGCGTTATAGAAACCTCAGAAGCGATGTTCACAAATAGTACATATTACTGTAGGTATTTTTTTCAAAAAATTTGCTGAAAAATTGTTTTTTGTTTCTCCGTTTCGTTGTTATGGCACTTTTCGGAAACCGCGACAAGTGCAGCAAATTTATATTATCCTGTCCAAATATGATAAGTGTATTAATAAAAACTAAGCAATAAATTAAAGTTGAAACGACTATGTCAAAAAGACAAAGACACTAAGCATGCGAAACAATATCCCTGCATACTAGATAAAGCACAACACCTCGCTTATACAACACATATTCAATATCGAAACGGTTCCGATTTTCACAGTTGATGTGATTCCTCACAAATCAGTACATAACGCCAAAGGTAATCATCTGGAAACTATTCTCCATTCAGACGGTCGAATTTTACACAAAAAATGGAACGTGTCCCCTATTCTTATACAATGTCCAGTTAATGTTGACCCCTGTCAACAGTTTTGAAAAGATTTTTTTTAATGCGTTCGAAAAAAAAATCGACAAGTCGACAGCCTGCCTTGGTTGCCAGCGATGTCAGAGTTGGAATTTGGTAGGACTGATATCCGAGTAAACAAAACAGAAAAGAAATGTAGCTGATCTCGGTTAAACGGTTGGTTGTGGAAATCTCTAAAATGATATAAATTTATTAATGTTTTCTTTTAATTTGTTGAATTATTTTATTTTACGCCTACCTCATATTCTCACCTTCACCAAGGGTTGACTGATACAGAATGCCACCAGGCATTAAGTGTGCTCATTGTAAAAAAATTACAATAAAGGGTAAATAAATAAATAAAATAAGTAAACGTAGATACAGTAGCAAACATTAAATTAAAAGGAAAACTATTTTAAACAGATTCACGAATTATTACAGCTTCTGCGGAACCCTATGTTGAACGTTGATTCATTCACAAATGGCAGATTTTTACATCTAATTAGCAATAACTTAATGCATTTATATTTCTTGTATTTATTTATTAAGAGCATAATATCGTTTATCAATTTTTTTAGTCCTCAATGAAGCGAGTTTCTAAAACTGTGGTTGGTGAAATGTGTGGTGTTATTAGAGAAAATTAATAATAAATACGTACTTAGACGACTTGTATTTAACTTAAATTCCAGTCTCGTCAACCGCATCTGTAGCATTTCTCTCAAATTTGTATTGTCGTCCAGGTTTTAATATGTTCCACGAACCTTAATATCAGAGGTCAAGTTACACTGGTGCCACCAGACAACGAGGTGCTCACTCAACCATTCATTCCGCGTGATTTCACGTGTCAGAGCCATGCTTCGTATGATAAAGTTCAAATATAAATTAAGTATCGGAAATAAGAGGCATATCTTTTACCTTTACAATAGACCTTTCTTTACTTCCTTCCTTTACAATAAATTCTTTTACAACTATTATTTTCTTAGCAATGTAAACATTAGTTTTACTATTTTGGATGTACTAAGACAGGAAATTATTTAAAACTTTAATAATTCCGGTTTCTATTATGTTAACTGTAAGGATTACTCAAGTATCATTTATTGATGTAATAACAATATCAATTAACAATATAAATTATTATTACTCAAGAATCTGGAGTTAGTAAATGAGATTGAACTCTGTGTTCACACTTCGATACATCAAAGTGACAGCCAAACAATTTTCAATCCCGTAAAACGTCTTAAACGAAAATCTATAAGCACTGTACACTTCGTTGATGCGATAAGGACATAAATCTGCCACGTTCAAGAGTGCTGAGTCACGTTAATAAATTTCAGGAAACCGAATGACACCCCTCTTTGACGCGTTCAACGAAGCAATAGAAATATTGAGGGGATCACAAATTTGAGATAAGCCCAAGTCCCTTGTCCTCAATTCAATCGATTATTGACAACAGTCATATCTGCGGATTTGCTGAGAACGAATTTAAAACGAATGCCGAAAGTGCCAAAGTATATGCATAGTACGGCTCCAATTTTTAAATAAAGAACGAAGCAGTTAAGATATGAAGAAGTAAAAATAGAATCAAACAAGAGATATATGATATGGTTAACATTAAAATGTATTTTATCTCAGCTTAACATGAAATTCATATCTTAAAGTTTTTTAGTAAAGACAACGATAATCAAAAATATTTCAATACAACTAAAATTATATAAACTGTTATCAAAAGAGAAGACTATGACAATATTATCATGATTGACTTAACGAAAATGCTTATTCATTTGAAAAATGTAGGCGTCCATATTTTATCTGTAGATTAAAATAAAGTCTGTGTTTTGTCGATGAAAAAGTGAAGGCTCTTAAGAATCAGATACAAGGTATAAATTAAGTCTTTGAATAAACTTATCAAAGATTGTTACTGTATGTTTTGATCTAAACAACTTTCTACTTACCTTTCAGTATTCTATGTATATAGTAGTCAGTAAATTATTTAACCGTGTTTAGTTATAATAAAAACAAGTTTTATTAAAAATATTTAAAAATACAAGCTTTAATTATAGATCCATAATACAAAGAAAATCACAAAATTTCATAACCGTATTGTTAACCGTTGAAGAGGTCCCTTGTCTAGAACTAATCCTGAATGTAATATGAGGTCATCCTTCTAATAAAAATGCATTGTCTTCAGGATGAACACTTTATGCAAAATTTCAGGTCCGTAGTGTAAGAGGAAGTGGGTCTAATGTAGCTTGTACGATTAGACCGGTAATAAACAAATATACTAACATAGTAATAAACAAAACATACACTGCAAGTGAAATAAAAGGTTGTAAAAAAATATTTATGCGTATTTACACATTTTATATTGTGTTAAATTTTATAAAAGGCATATATGTAATATCTTATTCTAATGCAAAATATCCCATGTTTAACTTCAGTTATTATTATTTGCCTTGAACCTTAACATGAACAAAGGTCTCTGATAATCGATACATTGCTTTGTACTTAAGTCGTTTTCGGGGAGATCTCTACTAAATCTAAAATATTTGAATCCTCAATAAATTTACTTTCAAATTTCACATTTATATCAATACACATTTTTTTCAAAGTTGGATTGAAATTTAAAAACTGCACTTGACAAGAATTTTTCTCTATATCCTTAATGACAGATATAAGGTTCGTTGCTACTGTAGTATCCATAGACTTAAGATCTGTTCCATTAACTATTAGAATTGAATCACCTTCTGCTTGCTGTGAAGCCTTTATTAAGGCTCTTCGTACATGTTCTGCTGCACAGTAAGATAACTTGTCAGATAAAGGTACAACAATTAAGTTACTTTTTTCACCTCTAACTGTTCTTACACCAACATAAGGTCTTGCAGTAGCGTACAAAAGCATAGCAGCCTCAAATACTATTCCAGTAACAATCCCGTACTCCAGTCCCATGTATAAGCAAACTGCAATTGTCACTATTAAAACTGTTAGCTCTCTTTTACTATTAGACCATAATCTAGCAAAAATATTAAACTCAATCATTGAAAACATAGCAGTTATGATTAAACCAGCTAATGAAGCTTTAGGGATGTAATAAAACGTTGAAGTTAATACACTCAGAGCAAGAATAATAAGTAATCCCGTGAATATTCCACCCGCCGGTGTTTGCACTCCAGACGCAAAGTTTAAGGCCGTTCGAGTAAAAGATCCAGTTATAGGCATACTTCTAACAAATGATCCAAAAATATTGCAAAATCCAAGAGCAATCATTTCTTGGGTTGCATCAACTTGAAGACCTTCAGAAAATGCTTTCGCAATCGCAACGGATTCCAAAATAGCAACAAATGGTATAACCAAAGATTGAGGACCGAGCGCTCTTAACATATCACTGAAGCTATATGTTTCATTGCCTATCGAAGCATAAAATGGAGGTGGACGGAAGGTTGGAAGCCCTTCGCCGATGTCTCCAATCAATATTAATGGTTCACTGTTTAAAGTCAGTTTTAAAATATATGCTACAATGATTCCGATAATGACGACCACAGCGTTTCTTGCGAGTGATAAAAACCATCGTAATTGTTTTGGTAAAGGATCCGTACGACCACACCCCTGACCGACTCGTTTTAAGAAAATTAAAATTAGGATAGTAGCAAAGCCAAGAACTGGATCCCAGAGTTTCATGGTCTTGAAGTTACGAATGAAATTGATTATAGACTCTCCAAAGCTGGTTCCTGAGGATCCATTTATTCCAAATAATGACTTTAACTGTCCTGCAGCGATTTGTAAGGCGGCGGCCGTTGTAAATCCACTTATAACAGGTGATGAGATGAATTCCACCAAAAATCCTAGATTAAGTATTCCCATTGTCAACTCTACAACTCCAGATAAGAAACATGCTAAGACCGCAAAGTCTGAAGAGTAATTTAACACATATCTTGCCACCATAGCTGACATGATAGCTGTGGGGCCAACAGTCACTGATTTGCAGCTACCAACAAAGAGGTACACGAATCCTCCCATTAACCCCGAATAAAGTCCATATTCTGGAGACAATCCTGCTACAACTGCATAAGCGATTCCTTGTGGTATAGCTGTTAGTCCAACTGTTATTCCTGCTATAACATCTTGTATAAGAGTTGTTAAGTTATATATAGGTAGCCATGTTAGGATAGGTAAACGTTTTTTCAACACTTTTCTGTTACATAACTTTCGACGAAACTTCATAAGTCTTCTTTTTTGTACTGACACACCATCTTCTATATTATTTATTCCATTAAAATTTGTCATTGTTGTATTCTATTCAAAGGCTATATCACGACTGGTTTTAAAATTCTTCCAACATGCTTTTTGATAACTATTTTATCTTCGATATCAAGAAGTGTCAATCATATATAAAACGCACGTTGGAGATAATTCTCAACATTTCCTATTAAGACATATTGATGTAATATGAACACGATACAATCCCAACTTCCAATAACAATAGCTAAAAATATAATAGTTGTTTAAACGAAATAGACTGACGAAAATTCTTAAAAAGTTATTTATATTGATTCATTTTTAAATCGAACAATATCGTTTCGTTATATCTGATACAAATAATATTTTTATAGATTTTTTCTTGGCAACCAAATTTGGGAAGAAAAAGAGGCCAAATAAAAGCGTTTTTTAATTATAATCGCAATTTTATTTAAAGCGAAACGAGGGCAGACACTATTCAAAACCACATCTCATATGCGCCGAGTTACCTATAAAGGTCTGCACTGTAATCAAAATCCGTAAATTATATGTCAAAGTACCCTCCACGATTTGCAAAAGTTTTTTATTCTACCCACATAGTAATACTTTGTGATGTTATCAACTTCCTGCCAGCACCGATAGGGTAGTGGGGGCCCGAGCCTTGAGATAAGGGCGGAGCAAGCCGTGACCACGCATATGGTGATAGCATTAGTGAAAACCAGCTTATTTTTAGAAGCAGAAATTTAAACTGAGCCTTAACTCTTGGGAATAAAGCGTAAAATTAAACATATGTTTGATATTGTTTGTTGTAACCTAACGATAGTTTATTGAAAAAGGATTGCAATACACAACAAGTCACATAAAATTAGGTTAAATATACTTTATCAACATCATCTATTTGGTGTGTAAATTAGGACTTATATGTGAATTGTAATTTATAATATATAAATTAATATAAATTTGCAGGCAAATGTGGTTATAATAATATAGGATACACTTGACGTATCTATTAAATTTCGGAAATTAATGTTTGAATGAAATAAATGAAATATACTTTTAAAGAATTTAATGAATAAAACCGATGAAATGAAGTGAAAGAAATGAATAAACAAACAAATAAATGAATTAGGATAAGAAAAACATACAGACCTTTGTAACCCTCGGCTGTGCAATGCCCTCTAATCGAATTTTGATTACAATTTCATGTTCCTATTCACTATACCAAAACTTTTTAACCCGCGAATGACAAATGAACCTAATATAAGAAAGTAACATAACTCACAAACCACGAAATATTCATAAGCGATTGCCTTGAAGCAATAAAATAATTATAACGTTGTACGTAAATATAAAATTAATTCTTAATTCATAATGTATTTTCAAAAAAGGCATAAAAACGTTTAAATTTTTTCATTACTTACATTGGCTGAAAACGGAACACAGGACCTGACACAGATATACCTCTTAGAAGTTAATATTAAAATCCCACCGCCGGGTGGCATACCAACGCGACAATTTCCCAAATCTCATACCAAATAGGTATTATGGAATTAACATCAACGCAATGCCCTAACTGCATTTATGAATAAATAATATACGTTCAATTCATTCTGTATCAGATTTAACGCTTCGGCTGCGTTAGGGGCCTTTAAGACTAAGTTCGAGTTAACTTGTTTGATATATAGGGGACTTAGTGCCCATTCAAAATTAAGCCATGCGGGAATCTATTGCTTTAACACTGAAAGTTTTGGGACAATGAAGTGACAAATGTAGTAACAAGCATTTGAACGGTTTTAAATGGTTTGTTAATGGCTAAGTAATGTTTATGCTATACAAAGAACTAAGTTATGTTACACAAATAAATAACTTTTAAACCTACAATACAAATTCACAGCTGTATTAACCTTTTTTGAACTACCTTTTAAAAGTGAAGTGTTTATAGGAGCTTTGTGTATATTGAAATATTAAAATATGTATTTTAAACATGATGTGTAAAAAATCTTAAAATGAAAATTAAATTACTTAAAATGAAAATGAAATTACTTTTCAAGTGAATTGACAAACGCATAGAAAAAAATAGAATAATTAAAATAATAACTTACCAGAACTTACTTTCTACTTAACACGTTCTCTTAATTTACCTGGAAAAATAAAGAAAACAATTAAATATTGGTCATAAAAATATGAGTAAAAGGTACGTACATTATATTTGTTGTAATTGAAAAAGAATATAAGTCGATATCTACTAAGAATTTAAGCAAAATGTCTAATAAGCTTAGTAAATTGTCCGTGTAGTGGAAAAGGATGAAGTTTTTAACATTGAATTCTAGTGTAATGTAATCCTGGTACATTACACTGCAGTAAAATGAAGTGCACGAAATGAATAGAAGTGTAGTGATGTCTATGTAAAAAAACTGTTAGTTTTTATGTTTCAGAAAAGACTAATAGGTACAGATAGGTCAGCGCCGCTGTACAAATATCTTTTCGTTTTATCGTTCACGCCAAACACTAATTTATAAATATAAATAAACGCGGAAAAATAAACCGCATACATTTCTGCACCAGTTATCAGTCTATACATTTTTGAACCATTGTTTGGCGTGAACACGAAGAAATGTCACTGATTCGAAATTTCCTAGAAATTAATGAATCAGTCGATTTGTATAATGTACTAGCTGACCCCGCAAACGTATTCTTGC
This sequence comes from Asbolis capucinus, assembly GCA_018249125.1. Taxonomy (NCBI): domain Eukaryota; kingdom Metazoa; phylum Arthropoda; class Insecta; order Lepidoptera; family Hesperiidae; genus Asbolis; species Asbolis capucinus. Next base: position 11,349 of record DWJZ01008266.1, read on the forward strand.
CATTGATTAAATTATTAAAATGACTATACAAAAATAGGGGTTGGTGATAGAAGGGTGAAAATTTAGGGTTGTATGTATTTTTAATGCCACTGTATAAAAAAGTAAAAAAAAATAGTCCAAAAATTAAAAAATATAT
>DWJZ01008267.1:0-11484 GCA_018249125.1 Asbolis capucinus
AGTATTACAAGTTTTGGGCAAGGATATTTATATTTGCATCGTCTGTGTGTGACCAGTGCTCTATAAAAAACTTTAATTATTTAAGCCTTCATAATAGTCTTGATGCAAAGAGATAATACTTCATAATTTAAATTTCACCACAAAAATATGTTTTTGCTACTGCTATTGTCTCAAAAATATTTTTATTTCAATGTGTATTCTGCTTTTTCCTGAAACACACAGTGATGCAAACAATCAAGGAATGATATGAAAAATAAGGCTTAGGAAATGCTATGTCAAGTCCATTTACACATGAATGGTGTTCATAGTTCAATCGGTGGAGTTCAGCAAGCTCGTTAGACCTTAAGCTTGGGTACAGAAATGATCGCGTCAGAGAGAGTTTTGTAAATATTTTTTTATTAGATGAAAAAATTAGAGGAAATTTTTTAAATGTATTTGGGAGTTTTTGCAAAAATACTGATAGTGTAAGTATTGTAGTGGCGTGTGTGAGATGAATGTGTGTTTGTAATGTCTTGTTTAAATATTCGTTTTATCATTTTTGGTATCACTGCATTTGAAATTTATAGTTTTGTAGTTCACAAAATAACATATAAATTGTTATTAATATACTATCTGTGTTTTCACATTGTTTTGTACTCTTTTGAGTGGCACTGGTATTAGTCTTTAATACGAACAAATAAAAGATTTGTTGCGATATTATTATCATGAATAGTGGGACAGAATGGCCTGTTTTCTGACTAAATACATCACAATAACTACATCTTACTACAACTACTAAGAAACTACTAGCGCCACCATGTCACAATCTATGGAAACCCATTCCGTTTTTTTGATAAAAATTAATGTGAATGAAATGTTAATGCTATTTATGTGATTTTTTACTCTATTGTATATTGTTGAAAGCCAATCATTAAATTAGAATTTAGTTTGTTTATACTTAGTTTGTGAGCTTAGTTTTAATATCCGTCTAAATTATTTGAATTATTTTCCTGTAATTGTTTTTATAAATAAAATATTTTATTTCATTGCATGCATTTAAGTTTATGACACTGATATAAAATGGCAATGTGGCAAAATAAATTTTAAAAATATAAACTTAGGACTTATTCCACCATGCCACTATTGAAGATTGGTGGAGAAAGTAGAAATACATACAAAATGCATACGTAAAATTAAATGAACAGCAAAAATATTGTATCACAAGTCTTAAGTCTATAAATTAATATCTTTTAGGATCAGAAGAATATTTGCAACTGTTTATTTTTGCAAAAAGATAGGGTGATGAATCAACCATATCATTAAATGATTTGTCTCCTAATAAGTGGTAATTGTTGTGGAGTTATCAACTCTCGTAACAACCTAACCTAAAGCTCACTTTGAATCAGTTATAACACGATTAGATATTAGTAGTATGACACTCCTAACTCGGGCTATTCATCATCAATTAAAGTCGCCATAACACTTTAATATAACAGTTTTCGTATGTTATCTCTGGATTAAAAATCAGTAGTGAATTTTTTATTAAGTAATATTTGTTTGCCGAGAATATATTCCTTATGTTTACAAAAATTGTCCATGTATGACTTACGAAACACAATATTTATTGGTAGGTTCAGTAGTTTTGGTATTATCCCACACTAAAAGACAAACTTCCCTGTATACTATCTAAGATATTACACTGCTAAGACCGAGTCAAAAGATTTTAGGCGGTTTATCATAATACAATTTTATATCCAATACTAATTGTCAGAAGCATAGAAAATTTAAATTTTGAGATCAACTGCTTGCCATTGAGTATTTTATGACAAATAACTTATCTGACTGTTGGATTGCCTCCTAAATACCAACTCCCAAGTTACAAGATTTCTCAACATTTCATGGTGTCTTGAAAACGGACTTGTTTTAACTATGTAATTGTGTAAATTGCCTATTTTATACTACTAACTATTAGGAACTAACTCACTATATATCAACTGATTGTATATAGATTACTTTAAGCTGGCTGTCTGTAAATTTGTACTTTGGTCAACATTTGCTTATAAAATATTATTTTTTATTAAGTCATTGCAATTATATAATGTGACACGAGTTTATCTGGCTTCCATATATTATTTATACTAAAACATTGTATCAAATTTGAACTGCAATCGATAGTAACACTTGAGTTTAGAGTTTAAGGTACATTTTACGTTGAATCATCACTGTCTTAAGCTTCTTAGTTGTTTGTACTGTAACATACTGATGTAAGAATGTATATTTTTTATATTCATATCTTTGTATTCATGTTCTGTTGTATGCCAACATGGACTCTATCGCTAAGGCACATGTAAGTTTATCGCAGACTCGGGGCTCACGTAGCCTCATTGTTTTAAGTTTGTCCAAATTTTTAATTTTTCTTTGGATCGTTGTTATTTAATAAGAATTTAATAATACTGTTGATGATGCCGAAAGTTTGTGAAAATTTTGACATGTACCAACAAAATGTACAAATTTTTATTGGATCATTAAAACCAAATTTATTCGTTGTAAGATAATATTCTTGCGACCTATTACGTGTGCAATGACACATATTGTAAAGTACCATAAGTAAACGACCGGATATTCTGGTCGATATTTCGGTTGCAACAATACCATCCTGACTGTACGATTGTACTTCCATTATAAGTTATTTTATATGATCGGCATATTAACCGCGTTATTTATTTACAAGATGGCTGTTAAAATTAAATTTTAAGTTAAGGGCTTACTCCGCTGACGTCCAATTGATCTCTGCTTTACCTTTCCCGCTGTACCGATGTGAAATAAATCTGTGTTATTATATCACAAATCGATATGTAAAATCAAATGTAACTGAGCATTTTTTGTGTGAATGAGTAATTAGGCAGGATTTTACAAGACATTCAAATAACACCCCTTTTTAATGGATATAGCATGTGTATATGATAGACTGTATGTGAGATATTGGTCCTGTTCTATGAGAATTGTGATTGTTACAATACTACAGGTTGCGGCACTGGATGGCTTAGGATAATGGTGTATGCATTTCGATAAATTGATTTTATGTTGAAATTACCTACACTTTTATAATGTAGCATATTAGTTTTAATTGGGGGTTTGTGTTGAAATAAATTGTAGGTTAATTAGTATGCTTTAGCTCGCAGTGGTGTCACAATTATTAAAATTGATCTGACATAAAACACATAATATATAGTGGGTTATGCGCTGTTTTCCCCCTCAGACCTATGTTGATGATTGCACTAATTAAAGATATAAACTGAGCGTACATGATGATTGTAAGCCGTTTGGTTCTAGCAGCTGTGTGATTCTCCTGAAGCAACGTCGGTACAAACTGCTGTCTACAGATTATATCAGATTATGTTATTGTAATGTGCAGAGTGCGAGAATGTTGTACAGGTGTTAGTTAAGTTGTCGTTTGTGCAACCATACATGGCTGGGCGCGGGAATGATCGGACTGTTTACTTTAAAATTAACAACCTTTATATCAATGGCCCATTTCACCGCGTATCGTTGGACAGACAGACGTCTATCGTGTACCAAATAATATAGAGAATTATAATATAGAAAAATATTGTTGTGTTCTATTATTTATTCATTTCACATTCCGCTCACTCACTACTTAATGGGCCATGCATTTAGGGTGAATTGTTTCTGGCAAGACAATAGCCTGGCAAGCAATTTAATCTTATGTTAGAAACTGTTTTAATTTATAAAATAGAACAATTACGAATCGACCAATCACGAAGCATTGTTTCGACGCTCCCCACCTCTCTCACCTCTGCGTCTTGACTGAACTGTTTGGTTTTTCTGTATGGTATGAGGCTATGCCGTTATTGACTCAGAGTGACGGAAATATATCACATTTAAATGTTGTGGGAAGAACCCTCTCTTGGTTGTTTTAACTTACTCCTGCGTTACAAACAGCAGTAATTGAGTATAAAAGCGGCCTCATCCGGTGAGTAAAGCTATTAATACACATACCAGAAGTTGGATCATTGTGAACTTTTTATTATTTCAACTTAAGAAAGAATTAATAATAATGACTGCCTAATTCTGTGAGCTCGTCTAAACAACGACACAAAATACATAACAATACCCACAAGGGAAATTACCAGACGAAATATGTCCTTCAAATGTTGTCGACACCCATTTAATATTAATAACCAAAACACTGAATCTGAATACCAAGGTTGACTCGTTGTATGGACTCAAGAATACATAATCCACTTAGGTATATTTCCATATCTAATCTGTTCAATGGTACTGAGATTGTAATTCCGAAGTTTTCTCGTCATCCTTGGGGTTCAGTTTTTCTCTAGTCTCATCCACGACGACAGTTCTCTGGATCCCCCTGTATTCATCTTCAATCTGCTGCAGTGTCTTGCCTGTGGTTTCTGGCAACATGAACCAGATTACGAGCAGTCCATACGTCAACAAGCCTGCGTACACAGCGTAAGCGCCGTAGATGTCGAGGGCATCTACAAGTGCTGGGAGCGACATTACTACCGCGAATATATATACCGATACCAAGGCACTGCTGATGCTGCCACTGATACTCCGGAATTCCAGGGGATATATTTCTCCGGCGATCACGTTTGGCAAAGGAATCATTCCGGTGGCTACGGAAAGCATCTGCAGGTTTAATAATAAGGCGGGAATCCATGTCGCGTCATATGGAAGAGTGCCCTGCTTTCTCGCATAGGTGTAGCCCATTATGGCGAAGTGACTTCCTATACAAAGTACTCCGGTAGTAAATAACATAGGCCTTCGAGGCACCTTGTGAATTATATAAATTGCTATCGCACTCGAGACAATTCGCTGAGAATCAAGCACGACCATCCAAAAATTGACGTTGACGTTGGGGCCCATTACTTTTTCTATTATCGTCGTGGGGTATGCAGCAAGCTGAGTGCTCCCAGCTACGTATACCAGTATAGATATATGTATCATCAGCACAATCGGTTTATAGAACTCCTTCCTTTTAACTGTAACCATCAGATTCTTGAATATATTAGCATTTCCACGCGATATGTAAGATTCATTGTAATCTACTCGAGCTTGAATCAACTCCGCTAACTCCTGGTTCTGGTCTTCTCCTCTTAACCATATAAAGGTTTCCCTGCACTTTTCATACTTTCCTTTATCCGCTAACCAACTCGGCGACTCCGGTAGGTAGAAGGTCATCGCGAGACTTAGGATCGGGAAAATCATGCTTATTAAGGCTGTATGGCGCCAGGACAGGAGCGAGCCGACGAGGTGCACGAAGAATATACCGAAGCCTTGTGCGAAGGAGATGACTGCCAGGAAAGCTCCTCGATATTCTGGACTGGTATACTCTCCAATGAGAACGGAACGGAGTGGTAAGAGAAGGCCGAAAGACATCCCTTGTAACATTCTTCCCATGAGTAATGTCTGAAATGGATTTTTTATCAGGTAAGCCGATTAAAACGCAGTAAAAAATATTCAAGTTATGCTATAAGTTACCTCAAAGGTGGTTGAGAAAAACACAACAATCCAGGCAGTTATGATAGGTATGAGGACTACGAAATGGGCAATTTTCCTTCCAAGCCGACCCATGATTGGAGGCATCAGGAGGTTTCCAACCAGAATTGTGATGCTGATAATAGACGCTGTAAATAAAAAAGTACTTGGCTAAATATTAATTAATAGTGGCTATGGTAGATTGTGAGTCAGTTTCTTCCCTCCCTCTCCTTTTTGCGGCAATATCGTCTCACTGTAATTCAAGGTAACCAAGGTTTAAACACGACAGCTTCCTATTTATAGTTATATGTAGATTGAGTAATGTAATAGATACCGAAAGCCTGCACGCGAAGCATCGTAGCAAAACGTTGAGATTCTTTTCAAGGCCTTTATTTGTACCCATAACGTAGTAGGTATCTATTTTAATATATACCTAATACACTATATTTCTATTTTAGTATCTACATTGTATCTATCTCACTTTAATTACCTGTTTAATTCCTAGTAATTTAGCTCAATTTGAAGAGAGATTGTTTTGATTTAATTATCGGATGAGGTATCTGTGTAGATGCAGAAAGTAGGGGCCTGGCCTAAGAGGAATTTATCTAATTAACCTTTTCCGTTTAAACTAAGCAACGACAAAATTAATTTTATAAAAAAATATTTTATTCATCTGTCCGTTACCTTTTTACGCCTAAATTACTGACACGATTTTGATGTAACTGTACTAAGGTACTAAGATCTGTACTAAGATAGACTAAAATTTGGGGCTTCAAGAGGGTGCTATAAGGGATGAAAATTTCTATGGAACCTCTTCGTTACCGGAGATATAAAAATAACACTTTGCCTTCATGCACTAGATGTGGCGAAGTCCGAAGGGAGGTGAAGGCAGGGTTGAAGAGGTTCAGTCTTTGTACCGCTCGGATGTAGTCGCGGGAAAACCTAGTGTGTTATAATTTTATAGGCCACATTTATATAGTCAAAAATAAAGTGTACAGAGACGTCTAGAAGAATTGCAATTGGCGGTGGTTGGCACTCTTTTAAGGACTACAGAACCCTAAAAATATAGTTATTGCCTTTAGCAGCGAATATATATGTAAGTGCCTACCTTGTTTTAGATATCATTTGGAGATATAGCTTAGTTTCTTATCAACATACAAGTAGGGTTTAGAGTTTATTCTTATCGAGACTGGATTACGGAGATCACGTTGGTACATAGGTATGATAACCTAACATTGAACAATGTTACACTTTTATCATCTTCTCAGCCCATACCAGCCCACTATTGAGCATGGGTCTCTTCTCTGAATGAGAAGGCGTTGGCCATAGTCCACCACGCTGGCCAAGTGCGAATTGGCAGACTTCACACACCTTTGAATTTTGCAAACTCCCCGGCATGCATCCCCTCACGATGTGACATTTAAATGCTTAAAACGCACATAACTCCGAAAAGTCAGAAGTGCGCGCCCTGGGATTCGAACCCGGCACCCCGAGTAGGAGGCCGAATTCTTAACCACTAGGCTATCACTGCTCAACTTTTATACTACTGCAAAATGTCTACAAATTATTCAGTAACTTATTATATGAATCTAGAAATTGCCCTTGCTTCGCTATGAAGAGCCAGTTACCAAAATAGTAGTTATTGTGAAATAACTGTAAGAGTTAGACATACATATAGTGTCGCGGACTTATCTGTAGATCTTGATGTCCTTTATAAGTCCGCGGTACGTCACGTTCCTCTATTGTCAATAATTTCCGCAGCGTACGCGACATAAAGCTTATTTTTGGTTTTTTTTACATGTTGAGTTACACTATCGAAGTTTTCATACGGATCCCTAACGTTTTTGAAAATATTTTATAGCCTATGTTCATAAGAAATAATGTAGAATTCTAATGGTAAGAATTTCTGAAATCGGTCCAGTAATTTCGGAGCCTAGCCTCTTCAAACAAACACAAACAATTAAATCTTTTCTCTTTATAATATTGGTATAGATTAGATGAATGTAGATCACAGTCACAACTATTTTTTCTCAGCGTCTCTACATTGGATACGTGAGTAGGTCCTACCTACATTGTTTAGCAGGTAAACGAGCAAACGGATCACGTGATGGTAATGATCACTGCCGCCCGTGGATATTAAAGCACCAGTCTGGGGTGTCACTATCGCGGTTGCCTACCAGGAAGAAAGTATTCGACATGCATGCGCGGGAAGACGAAGAAAGAAGACAACAAGCTCTTAAGCTCCCTTCTATCAGCCTTTTACGCCACCATGGTAGGCCATGGAATTGGGGTTTGTAGTCTAAGCCGCGCCAATACAGCTACTAATCCTATTATTATTTTAAAAGTTAAAGTTTGTGAAGATTTTTGGATATTTTGATTGTTTGATATTAATTTGAGGATTTAGTCACTTTGTTACTGGGCAACTAGATCGTCGTGGTTTTTATATGGAGATGAAGAGGAGTTTGGAGAGAGAGATAGGCTACTTTTTTTGGTATCACGCGGATTGAGCTGCGGGCGGACCCTAGTTTAGATATAAAACAACTATGTCATTTAGATCGTTCTCACCTATCCACGACGCCTGGATGCTGCTCAGCTGTATGGGAGAGGCGGGCGCCTGGATCTGCGGCAGCAGTACCCCCGGGTACCCGTATCCACATCCATTGCCCACTATGTTGATGCTCACTGCAGCCGTTACGAAGCACTGGAACCATTTTAATTAGGAACAGCTTCAAAATCCATCTTCCATTTCAACCCATAATTATTTAATGCTGGGCTCGGGTTACCTCACACAATGTCAGAGATATAAGCTATATATGTTTTTAGACTAATATCGTCGCGGATGCTAAACATTTTAATGCAAACGGGTACTCACGATCTGTTTATTATTTTATTTCACCTATATTTCGACCCAGTTGCATCGGTCATGGTCAGGGCAAGACTGTGTAAAGTATTCAGGCTTAGTTTGAAAAACATTGAGTGAGTTTATATTGTTAACTTTTAAGTTTCCTTAAGTGAGCTATTGTTTCCTGAGACGAAATAAATCGATTTTTTCCTTTTCATAGTAACTACCTTTGATTTTCGTTAATATTTGTTTAACAAAAGTGTACAGATCTATTACTCAAAAGCATAAAGCAAGTGAAATAAAAAAAAAAAATTATGTTAGTGTTTTTTTCTGGTGACGAACAGAGCTAACAGAACTTGGACTAGACCATGGAACGTGCAATGACCTCATATCTCAGTTGTATACATTAACGGTACTACTATTGTAATATTGATTATAACACTGTGCCTCACAATAAATGATTTTGTGCAATGTAAAAATCCTAAGTTAAAACGTCGTCCTTGGCTTCAAATTTGGGGTTCAAATTTTGAGGGTAATTTTTTATTTTAATTGATTTTATTCGGTAGTTTTGTGAAACAAGGACCGTTAGACTAACGAATGGTGTTGAAATCTATAAATTTTTATGATGCCAACAATATCTTGTAATAAATAAACAAGTAATATTCTTTTGTCCTATTATTTATTTTTATAACGAAAAAATCTATTTTTTATTTACGTCGCTACCCCGTTAACATAACCGCTAAAAATATCAAAGGAATTCAGTAAATTGAACACGAAGTAATCACTTAAAATAGTGTTATTTACTTACTTGTCTCAAGAGAGGAATGGCCTTGGTCGGAGTCACCATGAGACTCGGTCACAGACAAAGTCGGCCACTACGCGAACTCACACCAGCTCATCTCGCTACGAGGTCCGACAGTCTATCTTCACTTGTCTAGCTACACTGGCGGCGCGGATAACACCGGATACCGATAATATACCACGTCACATGTTTGTAATAATCATGTATTAACTTAGTAGAACTTTGAGAAAAATATGTGGATACTTTAAATTGCCACAATATATAGTTGTGGAGATTGTCTGGTTCCGACTAGCTACCATATCGCCTAAAACAAGTCGAGTTCCACATTCCAGTTGGGGGTTTGAGAGTTGCTTTTTTCACTATCCCCACCTCGCATTTGTTGCTCTACAAGGTTGGGGAAGGACTTCATTTTTTTAAACTTTTTTGTACAGCGTAACAAACGTTTACCTATAATGCCAAGATAAAATTATAATATTTTGATTTAGTTTAAACTAACCTGTGATGTGGTTATTAGAAGATCTTAAGACTTGAATATTCTGATATTGAAAACTGGTGTTAAATGAAATTCCTTTAATATTGTCAGGTCATCAGACTGGCAGTGATAGTTAAATTAAATATAATCGCAAACATATACATATAATTTTATGTAAGCTCTAAAAATTTAGTCCGATTTTCGCACATAAATAGGTCTACATATTAACCTATTCTAGGCGGTATAAGATATATAAATATGCATCACACCTATATTTGTAAATAGAGTAGACATGTATTCGTAGTTGCGTTACTACGATAAAGTAACGCAAAATAACGGAATAAGTCTTAAGGGTAGGGATGCATTTGTGGATCCAAAATTATTCTTGCTACAATTTCACTTGGCTCCTGTTTACCTTTAAAATCATTTTCAATTTGCTGCAGGGTTCGATCTTTCGTCTCTGGCAGCATTAACATTATGACTGTTAAGCTATAAACCAGAACAGCTGTATACAAGGTATATGCTCCATATATTTGTATCAACTCAACTAGAGCTGGAAACGTTTTCAGAACAATGAACATAATGATGCTTCCGGTTGCAAAACTGATGCTTCCTCCTATACTCCGATATTTGAGTGGAAAAAGCTCTCCTGCCATTACATTCCTGATCGGGACGATACCAACGCCATTTGCAAAGAGTTCCATGCTGAGAAATAGTACAGGAATCCAAGATGAAAGCTGAAACCAGCCTTCAGATTTTCCATAAAGATAGAAAGCTATAACCGCGTTGCAAAATATGCAAAACATTCCCGACACGAGCATCATAGTCCGTCTTTTAAATTTATGGATCACAAACACTGCGATAACGTTCGCGCAAATTCTCGACAGGTCCATGAATACTGTCCACGCATAAACGTTAGAATTTGGTCCCATCATGAAGCCGATAATGATAGTGGCGTAAGTGATCAAGAGGGTTCCCCCAGCGAACTGCAGCAGATTATTGCTGTGGATCATAATGATGATTGGCTTAAAGAATTCCTTCTTCACGAACACTTCTTTTACGTTTTTAATGCTGTTTCTGCTCTTCCTTTTCCTCGCGACTATTATTTCTTCTGTTTTTGATTTAGCTTCGAGCATTGAAGTCAATTCCTCCTCATCGACGTTACCTCTGTACCATCGGAAGGTCCTCTTGAAACATTCATAACGACCCATCGCCAGGAACCAACTCGGTGATTCTGGGATATATATAGACATGATAATACTTGTAAATGGAAACATTAAGCAAATCAGCGCAGTAGTTTGCCAACTAATTAGTGATCCTAAAAAGTGGACTAGTAAGATCCCCGTGGACTGCGAGAGGGTGACCGTAGTGAGAAATGCTCCTCTGTTCTTGGGACTGGTGCATTCTCCCACTAATACTGTGCCAAGAGTTGCCACAACACCGCCAGCGATGCCGTGTAGTATTCGGCCTATAAAGAGTGCCTACAAAATAAAAACTACTGTTAATGTCATCAATATTACCATAGGGATGCCAAGGGAATATGAACTTGGATCCAGATCATCTTTTCCATTCACCGTGAGCCTAGCTCTGTGGTTCTTAACTTTTTGGGGATGAGTATGTCTACCCGTGGACCACCAACTGTTTGAAGGTAAGTCATATAGAGTAATATTTTCCACCCGCGGCATCGCTCGCGTGGCACCTACTCGTACATTGTATAAAATACCTATGTATGTATGTGCTGCTGCCTGCCTGCGTGCGTGCCAAATTTCATCCAGATCGGAATAGTCGATTATGCGTAACCAAGATCCATCCATCCTCACAAACTTTCGTATTTATAATATTATTTAGAAAAGTAAAAAGTCGAATTTA
>DWJZ01008268.1:0-11484 GCA_018249125.1 Asbolis capucinus
GAAAAACAAATATCCTACGAAGATTTCCCCTTTAAAAGAACAGAAGACGGTAGACATAGTGTTTTGAACACGTGACACGCGCTCCGCAAACTGACGACGGTAAACTCTAAAGTCAATTCTGGGAATCAAACCGCGATGTTCGGGCACGATTACGTACATACGTGAAAAGGTCTAGAAGATAAGAATTTGTGAGTACTCTGGATCACATTCGAAAGTAGGTCGGGATATCGTTAGAATACCTTTAGACTTCTAGATAATTAAATCAAATTTATTATTCACTCTGTAGCCATGTACTCGTATTTACCCTGTCTGCTAAGTGAAGGAGCCCGGGTTCGATTACAGTTATATGTATTTGTAATTTCTGTTGTCCAACTATAATAGTAGTAATTTTTGAAGTCAAAAGTTCTTTAGGCGCGTCGGGCACTGGATAGAGGGTTCAGAGGGGGGTGAAGAGGGGGCGAAGGGGTGAAGAGGGGGTTAAGAGAGGTTATGAATGGGGTGAAAAAGGGGTTAAGAGAGGGATGAAGAGAGGAGTTAAGATGGGAATGAAGAACGGGGTTAACAGGGGGTTGAGTGTGGGGTGAAGAAGAAGACACGTGGACTTAGTCGCGAAAAAGCTTGTAACAAAAAAAGCAGAAATCGTGTAAAACACCGTGAAATTACGAAGTACCCGTGAAATGCCTCACCCATTTTATCCCTTAATATTGTTTCACCGTCTTCTGTATTAGTCGTTCCCAAAACTCCCCGGGGATTCCCCGACCTTCACTTACTATCTATTTGAAAGCTCTTTGACGATTTATTAGCCTTACTAGCTTTAGATTGGCTTTTGATCCGATAGTTTGCATCAAAATATCGAAAGGGTTATGAGGGTAGTAAAGAATTTTTTTGAAGTTAAGGCATCTCTTTTTGTGTTAGGTTCCGTATATACAGTATATACCTACTAGGTTTATTTTCCTAGCATCAGCTGAATTTCGTAACTTTTAAAAAATATATATAATTTTTCTAACCCTCCCTGCCAAAGTGCCTAATAAATATAAGTTCGCCAACTTAATCTTTCATAACTCTACAATGAAGTATTAAGTTTTTTAACAACTTTTCTTCCATGTATACCAAAAAAATTACTTTGGTTTTCAAAAAATACTCGCGTTTGCAAGCAGTTTTTTGCACGATTTCGTGTGAATGTGATAGCTTTTTTTATTTTTTTTTACATTTGTATTGTAAAGATACTTATTTTCAATAAATACATACAGATAACTGTTGTACATTTCATCTCCATGTAGGATCACATTGCAAAAACAGTAAAAGAATGGTGTCCCATTTATTGAGGAAGACTATAGGTTATATATCATCACGCTAAGACCAATAGGAGCGGAGCACCAATGAAGAATGTTTCAAAATCAGGGGTTTTTTTTCCTATTAAGAGCTTCCACTGCGTGCGTAAACGGTTAAACTTTCACAAAAACAGGTATGACAAACGAAGTCGTGGCTTAAAGTTAGCGTTAGCCCAAATTTACTAGTTCACGCGGAAAAAGTAGCCGGCGGAAGCTAGTGCTTAAATCAGAACTTTATAGTTTTAAGTTTAACAATGACATATTTATATTCTAACTTTCATCCTCTATTTCAAAGCTTTTTATCGCAATAAAAGCCTAAGTCCGTTCCCAAATGATTTATACCAAAATTCATCAACATCTATTCTGCGGTTTAACCGTGAAACCGCAGCGGTAAGAGTAATTTCGAATTTGTGGGATTCTAGTAACGACTTTTGCAAATACTACGGTTTTGTATATTAACAATTAAACTTGAATTACTGAAATAAATGACTCAAAATATAAAAAATATTATCTAGCGAAACAACGTGTATACTGCGTAATAACTGTAGAAACGACGTTCAAAAGAGCTTTTTCAAATATATACAACGGAGTTAGGGAGAAGGGGGCTAGGGACAGTTACGGATAAAGTCAAAGAACGGTCGTCAACTTTTTAATTCTGATTCAGCATCAAATTGCTCCGTAGTTGATGTTTCTACCACAATCACGATATATTGTAAATTCTACAGCGTGAAAACGCCAAATATTCATAGCGCTGTTCAAACAACATGAAATCATAAAGCTATGTCGCTAATTCGATGGAACTGCATAATTAATTAAATGCAACATTAACCCGCGGTCACATCGCGTCAATAACATGCGGGAACACGAGCCGAACTATTTACATATGTTAATATTACTAGGTTTTTCAGTGACTGCGGCGGGAAATAGTTTTCATCCCCTGCTTCAATCTCGCACAGGTTTGAAATTTAAATAATACACTTGTGTTAAGTTACACACACACACTATCAAGTTTTATGGTTTTTCATTCCTCCTCCATACAAATTTACGTTCCTCCTTTTAGTATGGAGATACTGACTTTTATCTTGTATTTCAACCTCTTTAATAATTATTGAGAATCAGTAGAGTGTGTTGCAGTTTCTGTATTCAGTGAGGTAGTGTTTTATACTAATATTATAAAGTGGATTTTTTTTATTTTTTGTTTGAGGAGAACAGGCTCCGAGACTACTGGGCCGGTTTGAAAAATCTTTTAATGTTGTATACCTACATTATCTTGATGAACATAGGCTATGTATTAGTATTTGCAAAAACCTCAGGGGTTCGTACGGAAACTTCGATAATGTAACCCAACGTGTGACAAAAATACCGAAAAATTCCTTAGAGCCCGTACGCTGTCGAAACTATTGACAATAGAGCAGAGTGGTGTACTACAGTTTTAAAGAGGACATCAATATCTACAAATAAGTTCGTGACGCCATATGTAAAAATGTTACAGTTATGTCACAGTAACTACTTCTTTCTGGTCACGGGTTTTTCCGAAACAAAGCCAGGGCAGTTTCCAGTTTATATTTCTGTCGTTCTTAGTGTTTTATGTATTTTATTGGGAAATTATTGTGGCCATTTAAAGGGCAGCATATTGAGATTAAAATTAATTCAAGCTTGGAACCCGTTAGATTGTGTTCAACGAAACCGTGTCCAGTTCCATGCGTGAAGATATTGTCAGAGTCGTCTTACCTAAGAACGTAAATGAATAAGACGTCAAGTTGACAGACTGTGTTGTCAGTGTCTGTCAAGTGTCAGCTGTCAACCAGTCGGTTGAAGCCATCTATAAATACACTGATAATGTCATCAATAGATGGCCTACTACTAAGTATGCTTCTCTCCTCATACTGCGGAGGCCTTTTTTTGTTTTCTTTTATATTGAGGGGGAAATTTTTCGAAGAAACCCGAACCCAGAGGTTAGGGTTATATATGGTTTCTACTTACTACAATCCCCCGGGTATCCACCCAGCGCATATGACAAGACACTGGGATCTCATATGAACGCACCGGTGTATATTGAAGAGGCCTAGAGTATAAACCATCATGCTTTTCCAACGCAGTCTGTTGGAGGGATTACTGACCAACACAAGATTAGGAAGTTTTTATGCCACCCAAAGGCCTCAAAGGTGGCTTAACGATTGTTGTCGGCAACGACCAAGCGCGCTTTATGGTAGGACGTAAATGTTCATGAAGTTTTGCCCTAGCTCTACCACCCTATCAACCGCGCCCGTTATCACTCAACTTTTTTGATCACTCGAAATAAGTCACCGGAATGTCCATTTTCTCGCAAAGCAAATTCGACTGTCCAATATTCCATACCTACTAGATATCTAACACGCTTTGTTTGCATAACCCTTCAAATATGTTAATTAATTGGTATTCGGATTAACACGAGCGGAACTAAATTACCATGTAACAATAATGATTGACTGTTTAATTGACTGATAGCTGAACACCCGAGATAAATAAATAAATAATACATATCTTTGGACAACTCACACACCGCCATCTGACCCCAAACTAAACGTTAGCTTGTACTACGGTGATAAGACTGATAAACATATATGTATGTATATATATGTACTTTTAAATACTTACTTAAATAGATATTTCTATTACACATCCAGACACACAGAGCAAACATTCCTGCTCATCACAGAAAAGTTTGACCTGGGTGGGAATCGAACCCACGACCTCCGGTAGTAGTCAGGTTTTCTAACCACTAGACCAACTACTCTTATATCCCCAAAAACATTAGTAAAACATACCATTGAAATTCTATTTTCATATTTTTTACCATTCCTAATCCGACACTCAGAAGGATTTATATCAAAGCCGTTTAAATACCACCCAATCTTATTGTTCTATGAACGGAGTGGAGTGAGGAGTGGGTGAATGAACTACACGTTATTTTCATTGTCTCCCGTAGATGACGGAGAGAAGTGGATATGGCAGGTGGGCGGATAAAGAAGACTAACAATATGAGTACTCGCATTGAAAAATGTTTCACATGTCAGTGCATTTCACGTAATATTTCTGATTAACGTACTATGACGCTAAAATTGACGCGAATAATACACTAATCCGCACTTGACCAGCGCGGTGGACTATGGCCCCGTATATTGTAAGTGGAGACTGGAGCCCAGTAGTGGGACTGTTGGGTTGCAATAATGAATGACAGATAGCGAATTTTTTAGACTATTTGAAGGTAAAACTAAAAATCAATAAACATACATATATGTTTCTTAGTGGTAATATTCTTAGACATTTACTTGTGAAACGAAATGAAATGAAATTTTATTCGAAGTTCGTTTTACAATTTTCGGAAGTCAAACTACGCCATCGCCTCAACAAGTAACCTACCGAGTGATCTTAGAAGAAGATGCGGCAAGAAGCTTCTGAGGAGTTATTTTTTCCAACTTATAGTTACAGATTGCACTTACTACTAAAACTCATAAATTTTTAACATTAAACTATTCATCCAATATATAATAACCTTTCCTCATAAGGCTTTGTGTTCATTTGGCCAGTCCGGTTCCCAAACCGTCACTAGGGTTGCCAACCGTACTATATTATATAGCATTGTACTGTATATCGGAACTCCATACTATATACTGTGTACGAAATAAATAGTACGCGAAAATACAATATTTTTGTACAACATATCAATGTATTATATATTTTGCAACACCAAAATTAACAAAGAAACATCCCACAATATTTTAACGTGCCTTTCGTTTGACTGACGTAATTGTGCATGTGTGTGAAACAAAAAAATGATTTTTTAAAACTCAACTGAATTAAAAATGTTACTATTTATATTCTCTCCATAAAATATTATATTTTTAGAATCGTAATAAATAGCTTATGCTCTTTATTTTAAAAACTACTATTATCAAACAAAAAAAAGTTGACAGTTATGTCACACTTATAGCATTTCCAATTCTCTCTTTATTCTGTATTATATTATTGTCTGTCTGTTGTATTTTAACTCCCAAATGCCCGTCATCATTTATTTATACAAGGTAAAACAAGTTTAGCAGGGGAAGAAACTTTCTATAGAAGTTTATTATTGTCGAAGATTTGAAACTTTGTATTTAACTATTTATATATTTTATGAGAAAATCGACATTTGTTTGTTACTTGACTGTCATTTAAAATTTTTGCAAATGGCACTTAGTACGTTTTGCGTTTCAACAATCAATATCAATATATAACCAATTACTCACTCTATACTCACTTTCCCAACAGATGTGGGTCAAATTGGTCAAATAAACTTCAGCTCTTTGTTGACCCACTACTAAACAGAGGTCTCTCATACTGAGGAAGTCTAGAGCACTCCAACAAACTCCAATGTGGATTGGTGGAGAACCAACCCAAGTCGTTTTATGCCGCACGAAGGCCTCCTAGATTTACAATTGTTATCTAACGATAACAACCAAGATCGACGGCTTTATGTGCCCTTTGAATGTTCATGAATTTCTTGCCGTTAACGGTCACCCATCCTGCCGAGGGCCCGCGGTTGCTTTACTTTTTCGGTCACAATCAAGACAAGCTAAGATGATTGGTTCATAGGTAGGTTGTACTGCGTTATCTAACTCGCTTGTTCATCAGTTGTGGTACTTGACTCCCATATGCCTCCTCATCATTCATTTAACCAAGGTATACAGTAAAACGTGGGCTATAATTTCACGAATTTGTTTGCTTAGTCCAGTTCTGTTTTGATTAATTTTGTTTGTTTCATGTTTAGTTTAGCATTATTTACACAAATCTATATTAACATTGTAAACAGGAAAGTTTTGATTATTTGCTGGTTTTAAGCGAACAGATTCCGAAACTACAGGGCAATTTAAAAATTGCATTGTTCGTGATAAATACAGGCGATAGAATATTTTCAAAAACGTTAGGGGTCTGTATACAAACTTTGATAATGTTTTGGCCAGCATGGCAGACTATGGCTTATACCCCTCACGTTGTGAGAGGAGACTAGTAGAGCAGTTATGGAACGCAATCCAGATAACGAGTAACAAACCTTTTTTGTATAAATAAATAAACCCTTACATACCGGCACTAACATTCTGAGTCACCTGTTTCAAGGTCAAGACCTACACAAACACTACACATCACAAACTAAAGCCCGAGAACAAACATGCATCTGTCATATTAATACTCGATTCGCTTCACAACGTCATTACGTGCTACAGAACCGTCCAATTTATCCCACTGCGACAGTTCATAAAAAACATGTTTTTTTCTCAATATTACATATTTTACTCTTATAAACCGACGAAACGTATCGTTGATAGTCGCGTGCATATTTTAACACTTCAGAGACCATCTGGTTCTCGGTTCTTGTACGTTGCCCTATTTCAGATATTGAATAAAGAACAAGCAAAAACAATGACTGAAGAAGAGGATAGGAAATTGTTACGCAGGATAACAGGATTTTATTTATTACTATCTTTGGTTTGTAGGATTGTATGACCCGTGGAATTCTATTCATAAAATAATTATTTGTGTTTATTTATATTTATTTCACCTCATAACAGAAGAAACAAAGGATTAAACTCAATATCTAATGGTATTGTCCATCAGTCAACCCTGGGTGGATATGGAAAAATCTGATGGTAGGTGCTGAACTTTAAATATTAGCAAAATTTATGATTTTAAACTCGAATCTTCGTGGACTATGCCCCATATGCTGTGTTACGTGTTTTTGCGCAAAAAACATACATATATCGTGAGTACTCGTAACACAGTATAATTATGAAAAATGTTGTATAGTTTCATTATTATCTAGATTATTCAGTTTTTTACAATGTCATAATACTGTTGATGACATTAACACATTCAATACAGTGTTGATGACATTGACACATTCAATACAGTATTGATGACATTTACACTATCCGTGTCTATGTCAATTTGATTTGTCACTGTCATAAGTAAAAATTCAAAGTAAATAAAATTGAAAATTAGACATGTCTCCATTCAATACATTTGTGTTACAAGTCCGTCTTACACTTGGCCGATTTTTATTAAATTAACCCGAATCAGTCAGTTTGTCCGATTACATCAGCCGACATTTTTACCTAGAACCCCTAACCTCACAAGCAATCTATGAACGAAGCGATGAAGAATCCCTTAGAGATGGGAAGATCAAATTTAATATTTTCATACTGTTCAAATTCCTCTAGAGAAGCGCCTTCAAAAGCGATGTAAAATTTTAAAGCATTTATATAACAATATCTTATATTTTTGACTTAGTAGATTGATATAAGTGACAGTGTAAGGTGAGTGTCGATGGTGATGTAACTGACAGAATTGATGTAAGTGACGGAGTGAGCACAGTATGCTAGTGTTAGTGACAAAGTTGAGTATTCGTCGAAACTTTAATTCAACATTTGCTGGGATTTATACCTAAATATCTTCGATGCCATCGTTCCGCAATAATTCGTAAATAATAACCAAATCAATCAAAATACTATTACATTAATTACAATTTTATTCTATTTAAAATATTCAGTGAATAATAATATTTTGCAATGCGTGCCAAAACAGAACACTCCACAGACCCTGCACGCGCAGAGTAGCGCACGACGCCACAGAGCAATGATAAGACTGACGCTCGCCGGCTCATACTCTGCATCCGTACGAGTATCTCTGTACATTATTGTCCACCAAATATATGTATGTATTATACATAGAAGTGAGCACTAAAAATCTTAGGTTTTAAAGTTTGGAGAAGGCAAAAGGTGTGTTAATGATTCTATATTAATAATTTGTTAAATATAAACAGTGTATCACAGCTTTAAATTTCTATTATTATTGAATGTAATTAGTATGCACTATTGTATTACATTATATACCATCATTTCTTTTCATCTATCGAACCTTAAAGTTGTTTCAAATTATATAAAATCAGACTAATACGTTATGAAAACAGACGTGTCTGCTTCGAAAAGATATCGTTTTCTAAGATTGGTACTTCTTTTAGTGTTCAAATATTAAAATCTTTCTCTTTTATCTACCTACTTACTATAAAACGGTGAAATGTATAAAATTTTAGTTCACTGAACTTGAGTTCTGCTATATTTTAATAAAATATATTTCACAAATGTCACAATATTTCAAGTACGTTACGAGATGACGTCACATCGTCGCAAATTATTACCTACGTTCAACTTCACCATACGACAACTGCACTGCGCTCGAAATTTAAAACTCATGTGAAAATACGATCCCAAATGAAAATATATTATGAATGAAAACATATAAATAACCACACTCTCTCGCACTTGAACTGATTCCCTTGAGATCAACTTTTTTTTTATTTATCCGTTATTACAATTATTTACAATGGCCCAACTTAATGCCTGGTGGCATTCTGTACCAGTCAACCCTTCGTGAAGATAAATATATATGGTAGACGTAAATAAAAACAGGGACTAATATTAATGACAAGATATGAGAGGAAATTAATAATGCAAGATCATTCTGTGATTCGAACCAATAACTGTCCCACTGCTGGGCTCGGGTTGCCTCCTGTTTTGAGTTCTTTCCTTACTAAAAACCAGTAACGGTTTTTCCCAAACACTTTTAATGTAAAGTCAGCGATAAGTTACAGATTTTTGATGTATTGATTTGAAACAAAACAAACCGAATCGGTAATTAAAACTATATATTATCGTTTTATACCTGAATCTAAATTAGAGAGTTTGTGGGGATGGATGGATTAATTTTTATTACATTCAAATCAAATCAAATTAACTCATCCAAACATCCGTTTTTTACTCCTTCACGTAAAAATTACTAAACCGATGCTAATGAAATTTGGCACAGATTTATATTGTAGTCTCGAATAACGCAACTTATTGTCAATGAAACTTGTCTTAATTAAAAACTTTATCTCACCGTTTTTTACAGAAGTAGGACAGATATATGTTGGTACAACTGATTGATAATATTGGTGTCCAAAATCCTTTTAGTACAATGAATTAATTTTTAACCAAATTGTCTATTGGTTCCTTTTCGCTTAACTCAGTCCAATTGCGAACACGAAACCGAGGCTAAAAATCAGGGCACAAAGATTCCGAACAAATAGATTGAGTACAGCAATTGACAATACAAACAAGCCAGCCATTACACTCGGAGTTTGCGAGGTTTTGCAGACTATTGTTATGGCTGCGACCGGTTCGTCCATGTCTAAACTCAAATAAGAAAATAATACCGTTTTTATTGTGAATATAATAGATTCTGAATTATTGAATTTCACAATAACTGTGGAATGAAATATCAGATTAATGTTCAAAAATTGCTAGGTTTCTTTTTACGTAGGATAAGTTAATGCATAACATCGTTCCCATCTGATGAAAAGTGAAGATGCTGTCTAAGGTGTTAGGCGCACCTTAAACTTAACTTAAAAAGTGACTACTCACTCTTTTCTTGAAGACTCCTCCATCATACGTGGGTGGGAACACCGACGCAAGCAAGTTATTCCATTCCCTTGCGCTACGCTTAATAAACGACGAAGAAAACCGCGTCGTTCGAACAGGCAAGATGTGCACCACATAAGAGTACCCAATGTTCGATGTTGTTCGATGAATGAAGGGGGATGGAGGAGTAATTTCGAACTAGTCCTGAAAGTTTGTACTATAAAATAAACTGAGTATCACGCATCGCTTCGGTAGACCTACGAAAATTCCGTCAGCAAAAGCTTCTATCAAGAGTATACTAGATATCGCCTCCAATAGAAATTTAACGCAAATAATGTCCCGATAAATATACACTTGTACATTTTCGTTCAATTACCAACAAACTAAGAAAAAGTTTAAAAACATTATACTCGTACGTTCAACCTAATTACATCCATTGTACCTAGTTGGTTGGTTGTGTGTCGAGACCCATTTTTGTCGCTGACCGACATCTAGTTGCATTATTGATCGAAGACCAAAAATGATAATAAAGTTCCGACTTCGACCCAATATTGACCCACTACTAATCATGGGCCTCAAACTGAGAAAGTATCGATGTCAAGCATTAACTTATTCTACGTAAAAGAAATATATAAAGCAATGTTTATCTGTTTCTAGTTAAGAAACTTTTCAAGAATTCACAAGACACGTACAAAATTTTATACACACATACAACTCCAATAGTCCATTCCATAGTTCATGTTACACAGCGCAGCGTGACCGGGTACAGCTAGTATATTATAGAAGGACGCTTTTATGCCAATAGTACACATAGCTTACTATTAAACTTAAAAGTACGCGCAGAATTCGAACCCAGGCCTTCCTGTTCGGGAGACCAACGTTCAAACTATTGGGCTATCACAATTTTACGTGCAATAAGTGTAACGTGCTCATACTACCTGAGGGAATATTGTCTTGTCGTGATTGTTTTATAGTACTCTGTGTTGACTGTTGTGTTACTCTGTACTCCAAGTGGTGTTGTGCTGTCACCACTGTCAGTGTCACTTCTTTGACAGGCGTGCAAGTTGACGTACTATTGGTTTGACAGTCGTCGATCGACGGTATTGGATAAAGAGGAGAATTATCGATAAGTGAACAAGAAGAATGGTGTGATGTGATACATAAATCTGATTATAACCTAGTGGTTATGATTTAAGTTGTGATTTCCCTGGAGTACCGTTACGTAAACGAATACTTAACATCGATCCTAACTGATGGTAAGTGGTGATGATGTCTAAGATGATATGGCGCACTAACTTAGTAAAAATACCTCAATCTTCTCTTGAAATTTAGCTCAGACAAGACAGACATTCTTTAATGAAATGTAGCTCTATAACAGAGATGAAATATTTACTAGTAATTCAATACAGTCACTTTAATATTAAGTTAAAACCACTCTTGGAATACTCGAAAATGAACTCGCTACGAATGAAACTTCGCGATTTCTTTTTATTATCATAATTGTATAACTCATTGCAATACGGTAAGAAAAGATGGAAATTATCATTTTCCAAGGCTGCATCTATACAAAACTAGGCTAGCGATGTTAGCCTAGTAGTTAAGAATTTGCCCTTCTACAGGGGGTTCCGGGTTTGAATCCCAGGGCGCGCACTTCTGACTTTTCGGAGTTATGTGCGTTT
>DWJZ01008269.1:0-11483 GCA_018249125.1 Asbolis capucinus
GTACGACAACGTTCAAGCCACTAAGCTAACACTACTTACTTATGTAAGCATAAAACTTTGTATTCATGAACTAGATGTTGACTGTAGGGAGAAGAGAAGGAAGGCGATGCATATGGAGGGGTAACACGAGAACGTAGTCGCAGAAAAAAGCTACTCGTAGTTCTACCCATTTGCGAAGCAACACCCGCTTCCAAACCTCTGGTAGAATATAAAGTCGAAGTCAAAACATTTTATTTCATCATAGGAATATCGAGCTCACTTAATAAAAGTCAGAAGATTACATACATAATATTCATACATTCTTATTAAGATACCTTAAAATTGGTTACGGATTTAAAATCCATAATTAATCCCGCGGTATTGCTCAAGACTTGGTAGACAATTCCTATATACAAGTCATCGGCTTTGCTAGAATATTGCTTAGCCCAAGGAACCAGACCAGAAGAAAAAAATCCTGGTACTCTTTTTACAAGTTACGAGTGCATTCGTTTCAAAATCCAAGACAATTCCCTTCACAAAAGCCGGTCTATCATTATATTCGGCCTTCATATAGCACTAAAATAATATATAGTAGATAAAGAGGTTAACAACCTAAAATACTAAATGCATGCTGACTTTTATAGCTGATAGTATCACTGTATGACTCAGACGGCTTGTTTCAAGATGGAATCAAAAAGGACATTTTGCAATGTGCATAATAAACATTGCATTTATAGAACGGACTCGTATAATTGTAATATTGAAATATACAAAACTGGGTGCCATTTATACATTACTGGTAGAATCATTTATAGATTAGTGGTTCCGTAGTCATACACCCGTTGCAAAATCGATACAAACTTTAAAAGTTTGTATAGGAAAAAATACAGATCGAATTTATATCGAGTATAGGAACTCTAAGTGCTTGGTTCAGGGATCTATGGCTGATTCGTAACATATGTATTTAAATCTTTCGTAATCAATATAAAATATTTTAAAACTTGTACTCACGATTATCGTAATTTATACCGATATTTTGACACACTTGCAAGAGCCATGGTCACGGCAAGTGTGGTGGCGCGGAGGAACTCTTGACACATGACACAGAAATGACAAATGAACCTGTCAACTCGTTAACTAAGCTCGGAACTCTCCTTATGACTAGGCATATATTCGTATGTGCATATTAACCACGGTAACAAAGTGGTAAAAAGGTAGGGTTTACCTTCCTGCAGGTGAAGTGAAAAGTCGATTAAAGGACTGAATATAATTTTTAGTAAGTCTTAATATAATTTATAAATTCCATTCAGATGCCTTATTTATATATATATATTTATTTTTAGATTGCAGTAGATCGTCAGCTTAGTGATTAGTATACTGTACAGTCGACCGTAACATATCGTAATGAAGTTAAATATTATCGAGTAGGCTCACCAAAATCATAAGAGAAGGAAATTAGGATGGTACGAAAATCTCCGCGTAGACTGACACGCATTTGGCTCGTTCCTCTCAATCAAAACTCAGTGAACGATATTACACCATCTATTAATTGAAGTGCAAACTAGTTGATCTGAATAAATGGATGCCCTCCAAATAATTCAGGTATTCGGTAATAGATGGCGCTATATATTGCAAACTAAAAATAATACTGCAGTTGCTTGGAATCACAATTTTGTTCAGAGGCATTATGACTTTCATTATGTACCAGCGATATGAAAGCGGGGCTTATTAAACAATTATAATAGGAATTAAAAAAAACTCATTTTGATTTACAAACTTTACCTTCATGAATTAAACCTCAAACAATAAATTATTGATCTAAAAAGTCCCTGCATTTGCAAATCCATTTATAATTTTGGGTAGTCCGGTTTCATACAAACCGGTTACATATTTAGTATTATTAATTATTATGTATGTAATATGTAAGTATACAAACTCTTATAGTATATGACAGGAGTGACATAACACAACATGCAGGTACCCGTAACAAAAAAGAACATTAAACAATTTCCAACCTTAGGGTCTTAGCCTTAAAGTCCAGATTGCAACAGAATTCATCTATTGCAACTATTCCGTCTAGCCACCCCATATTACATGAAACGCCCCTCGGGAACAATCGGGTTGTTGCAGGTAGAAAATACAGCGGAAAAAAAAAATAGAATACGGTGCAAAAGGTTTAGACCGTTAATTAAAAGGGAAAATGAAATTGTAAGGCTTTTGTTAAATACACCGAGATTTTTTTAACGTATTTTTGCAACTCACAACTGCCCCGGGAATCTAACTTAGTTTCTTTGGTAAAATATTTCATGGCCACTAATGGGCGTGTGTCACATACTGAGGAGGTGTAAACATACTCCACCACGCTGCTGCAATGCGGATTGTTGGTAAAAGACGTAATTAAGAATATAGATAAACGAATTTTTTTTGCTATTTAATTTATCAAACTAATCGATGTAACTTTAGAACCAAGTGACAATGACAAAGTATGACAGTATGTGCCAACGTGCTATATGAACTGCGACTGTCTGCAAAACAACTCGGGTTTGATTCCCAGTTGGGGCAGAATATATGGCATAACTACAGGGTGGCATGACTGGCAAAATGTCACTAGACTTCGGCCTGCGAAACTGCGGGTTCAAAAGTGCAGAAACATTTTAATAAATTTTTTTAAACATTAAAATTTTATATAGCTACTTAAATTCCATTAAAGTGACAACAAAATTCATTTTTTGACATTAAGCTATTAATTTATTATAAACTCAAGATTTATTTATGATTTTGATAATCTTATATTAAAGTAACATGGATACAATATTACTGTTTTTTTTTTAATTAAAACCTACTATATTTAAAGTTTTTTTTTAAATATAGAAAACCTTCGGGCGGGATAAAATTATACTTGGGTTGCCACGAACCCCTCTTAATTGGCCACAATAGATGCTCAGTAGTGGGCCATCATTTGGAAGCCAAACCTTGAAGTCATCGGATAATCCTAGATTTATCTTCATAACAAACCAAAGTTGTATACATACAAGACAGGTGTTCTCTACGATTAGGGTTGCCAACATTTTAAACGAAATACGAGTATCTCAGATTTTACAAGAAGTAAATAAAGTAAGCGGACTTATAAAAAAGAGTATCATTTATGGAAAATATATATATATATATATATATATATTAGCGATTAGCACTAGTATTGTAAGCATTGTGAAAATATATATCAGCGTCCTTTATTAGTGTTGTAAATTATACAGTACACCTACATGTTATCGACCAATGTATCGATGATATGATAATTAGGAGCCATCGATAAAGTCATCATTTCAACATATAACTGCCCCACTACAGGGCTGGGGTCACCACCCACCACTGACACCCACCACCCACCACAAGTGCGGATTGCTGGACTTCACACCCCCGAAAAATTTACGGAGAATTGTCAATAGTGCAGGCTTCCATAATCTGTTTCCCTTCACCGTAGCAAGTGATAATCAACTTCTGAAACACACAAAACTTTGAGAATCAGAGGTGAGCGCCGCAGGTTTTGAAATCCTGGACCTACCGTTCGACAGACGAACGTTCGAACCACTAGGTAGGTTATCACTACTCAATCGATATAGAGTAAAATATTTTATTTAAAAGTGACAACCCTAGCTACGATATCGCTAACACGTGTAGCAGTACACGCTTTGGCACAAGTTGTTCGTTTATTAATGTCTAACACACTAACGTCACGTGTTCTCATACAAAGTCTCATGCAATTCTAGGCTCAAACTTTGTAGTTAATACGTGTAGTTGATAATTATATTCTTGATGCGTCATATATTGTGTTGACCGTACTTGGTAAACCGAGTCTGCTCGGTCTCTATTGGAAAATGTAACAAAATTACTAGACTAAGTAACACATTCTTATTTTTTTTTTTGTTTTTAAATTACACGAAATCGCATTCTTACGCAAATTAAATCTTAAAAAGGATTTCTTGATCCAAAAATTTCTCAAATTTATTTTGCATTGTAATTCATTGTGGTTGTCTAGAATAATTATCTTTAATTTATTTTATATTCATAAACATTACTCGTATTATAGTTTCATATTATATAAAAAATCGAACGTTTGTAACTGTAACTAACATAAAAAAAACACATTCATTTTAGTCAAAGAAAAAGACATTCATTTTACTTATTAAAAAAAAATTTTTTTGACCAACAACAAAAATTTACATAAAAATATAAAATAGACAAATTTATTTTTAATGTTTAATCTTCAAAGTTCGAACACTAATAAAAGCGCTAGATTAAGCACTAGGAACACAACTCCGAAATTCAGCAATAAACATGTTTAACCAGATCTAGTGCTAGAAGCACTAAAATGGCTTCACTGCGCTTCACTACATTCGCGCGCTTCAGCCATCTTGTCCGCCATGTTGGCGACCGCGACGTCAATATGACGTGCGGTCATCAGCTGATATTGTTGATGCGTGACCACAGCGCCGCGGTGCACGGACGACGTTTGTTTGATGTTCATGTTTTATAACGTTAGATGTTTATAATTCTTACTAATATTATAAATGAGAAAATACCTGTCTGTTACCTTTTCACGAGTAAACTACTGAACTGACTTTGATGAAAGTTGGTATGAAATCTAAATATATATCTCAAAGGACTGACTGACATAGTATAATCTATGAACGCACAACCCAAACCACTGGAGGAATCTGGCTGAAATTTGGCATGCAAGTAGATGTTATAACGTAGGCATCCGCTAAGAAAGGATTTTGATAAATTCTACCCCCAAGGGAATAAAATAGGGGATGAAAGTTCGTATGAAACTTTGTGAATTTTAAACCGATTGGGCTGGGACTTTGCATGCATATAGCTACTATGACGCAGGCCTCCCCTAAAAAAGGATCTACTCCATTATTAATAATAATACTTTTTAACGCGAACGAAGCCGCGGGCAAAAGCTAGTTAGAGTATAATTTGACACAAAATATAATTTGTATTTTACGAACATTTTACACGAATAAATGCTTGAAGGAATTTTAACAAGTGATGACAGTTCTTCACTATCGAAGATTTGACTATTTAAATATTCCAAGTTCAAGAAAAATAATACCACAATATCATTTTTTGACCGACATCAAAACAGAAGGATATATTAATGAGTTGAAGCTAGTACAGGATTGGATCATGTACAGCTATACTTTAGAAAAAATATACGAATTTAATATCATGAATAAAACATTCGTAAATGAGTCCATTACTCATTTTGAACTGGAGCTACTGACATGACATTCAAACACAATGCCAATAATTAAAAAATAATCAGGACTAGCTAATAATGTGCATAGACTAGAAACCCAATCTGGTTTGAACTATTTAATTATTAAAATTTATGATCCAAGTACAAATATTTATGTAATACTCGTACATGTATTTCTGTCCAGTATTCAAACTTGGGATTCCTTGCTTCGCATGCAGGGTAACTGGACAATAAAGATATCTTTTAATGCTTTAAATTATTCTAAACATAAATGAATTAAAATGTCAAAATTAAAATTTGGAACGATACTTCTCAATAAACAGCTAATTAAATATGCCAGCAAAAAAAAAACAATATCGTGGTCCATATATTTCTACACAATAATTAAAATTTTATGATCAATTTAATATTAATCAATGTTTTGTTGATATTCACAGGTTTTTATAATTAATGTTTATATACAATTATTAATTGATATAATTATATGTACATATATCTGGGTAGATTAAAAATCCGTTTTGTTGCAATTAGGACTGCCAATTTTTTTTACAACAAATAAAGTATTTTTAGTCTGTGAAGGAAATTATAAAGTACATATTAAGGCAATTAGGACAGTACTTTATGCTTTAAAGTCGTACTTTTTTATACTTCTTGACTAACTAACGAATCTTTCGCTGTCCGTCTAGCAGCACGCTGTATCTGATGCATCGTGATGGCTAGATAGTTGAAATTTTCACAGTTGATATATTTATTGTTGCCCCTATAACAACAAATACTGTAAAACAGAATAAAATAAAATAAGGGTGCTCTCATACAACAAACTAAAATTTTGCTTGTTTTTGTTCAATATTGATAATGGCAACAGGTAGACGCAAGAAATATTTACCTTGAAAATAAATAAATTAATTAAAATAAAAAATTAAGTTAAAAAGACACACACGCATATATATTTTTTGCCGTTTTTAGTGAAAATGATAAAAAAGGGTTCGTTTTCCTACGCGGATTCGACTCGCAAATCGCCGGATTTTTTTTGTTGAAGAAAATATATAACATAGTCAAAAAGAGTTCCGAATACTGTTCCTTGACAACCATAGTCATGGACTGTGTTGACAACCCTATTTGGATAGTTAATAAAATAACAATGGTACAATTTTGTTCCTGCTTTCCGACTCATAATTATAACTTTTGCTATCATCTCAACCCATCACGTCCACTATTGAGCACGGGTCTCTTCTCTGAATGAGGAGGTTAAGGCCATAATTCACTACGCTGGCCAAGTGCGGATTGGCGGACTTCACACACCTTTGGGTTTTGCAAACTCCCCGGCATGCAGGTTTCCTAACGATGTTTTCCTTCACCGCTATAGCGAGTGACATTTAAATGCTTAAAACGCACATAACTCCGAAAAGTCAGAAGTGCGCGCCCTAGGATTCGAACTCTGAAAGGAGGAGGATCGAGAATCGTAGGAGGCCGAATTCTGAAACACTAGACTATGACTGCTTTTGCAATTAGTTCCGTCAAATTCCGAGCGCTTAAATATGCGGGATCGCCAAGTCATCTTTGTCGGAACAAGGAGTGCACTTCATACCATAGATTGTGTCTATGCTACAGATAATGAATGACGCTATAGCATGTCGATGTGAATAGATACATTATTGTCATTAGATAATATTTCCTAGTTTATAAATTAATCTTATCACTACATATAAAACAAAGTCACCCTCATGTCCTGACTGTTGGTTTGTAAGTTTTGATATAACTCTGTATTGTACACCAAGAAAAAGACAACAGTACAGAAACACGTATTGATAAATTACAAAAGGCGGTCTTATCGCTAAGCTGCGATCTCTTCCAGACAACCTTTAGATGAGGAGTAAGAATAAAGAAACTTACATAGGTTTTATTCTTTTAAACCACGCAACGGATTTTGATGCACTTTTATTTAGACAACAGAAAAAAATCTAGGTACATATCTGCACAATAAAATTCGATATTTTGAGGTGAAGACGTATAACAAAAACTAATTTCGGGGACTTACATTGCAAGCGTTGGCTAAACCGTCTGAGATACATCAAAATAGATTAGTATGAAAATGTGTATCATAAAGAGGCCCAACAAAAACTACATATATATATATATATATATGTGTGTGTGTGTGTGTGTCCGAAAGTTCACTCACAGTAACAATTTATCTGTAAATAATTTATTTCATAATAAATTTATTTCATAATAAATTATTTATAGATAAATTTTGTTGAAAAAAATAAATAACAGATCTGAATGAAATTAGACTCAAGAGATTTTAGTCTAGAATAACACAACTTAAGCTACATTTACCAAAGCGGACAAAATCGAGGGCGGAAACTTGTAGATAATATTTCCTATCTTATAAATTAGCAGTGGTAGCCTAATGGTTTGGACGTTGGTCCAGCCCATCGACCAAACTTGTCCAGGTCAAGTGTTTATAAATATGTATCTTTGGACAATTCATACCCGGCCATCTGACCCCAAACTAAGCGTTTGCTTGCACTATGATGATCAGACAACTGATAAACATACATATATATTTTTAAATACATACTTATATAGATATCTACACCCAGACATACAGAGTAAACATTCCTGCTCGCTACAGAAAAGTTTGTCCTGGTTGGGAATCGAACCCACGACCTTCGTTGTAGCAGTCAGGTTCACTAACCACTAAACCAACCGGCTTGTCAAATATCCATCTATTGTAACAAATATCACAGAGAACTACACCAAAATTTATGCAAACATATTTTGATTGATATTTTTATTAATTTGCAAAGAAAAGAACAACGGAATTATAAAATAAAAAAAAAATGCAAAAATTAAAAATGTATTCTTTAAAGGGTATAATATAACGTCGATGAGGTGAACGGAAATTCAACAAAACTACATATACATAAAACAAATTTAAAATTTGTTAGTACAGCCAATAATAACATACAATACAAGGTAAGCTAAACTTATACCTATATATATGTATATATATATGTACTCAATTCTTCTCATACGTCCAAATTTTGAAACCCAAAAAGTGAATGACAATGTCCAAGTTTTCATACAAAACCGCCTCATTACGTGTATAACACACTCATATTTTGGACCGTAACAACTATTCAATGTCACAATACGCAAATTTTGTAAAAAATACGAACAAAATCAACTTTTAAAGTATTGATTTAACACAAAAATTGTTTACAAGATTTTTACGGATGGCAAAATCGAACTATACCTCTGGCTGCTCGTATTCCTATTAATGAGCTATGACCACAAACCGTCTCGTCTGTCTATTATTCCGATACAGAAGGTATATACTCTGATACAATATATCTCCAGCAAAAACACTCGACAACCGCTTTTTATAGAATATATGCGGCGACTACGTTATTATGAGCCGTGATTGTTATTCAGGTTTCGCGGCCGAGTTCAAGGCTACGTAGGAGATGTTTATTTTAATTTTAAAGTCCAATAATCAAAGACCTTTACACTTAAAAGAATTGTTTTAAGTTCTGTTCCATTTTTTTATCGTTTACACTAAGAACAAGGTAACATAATGGTTTGAAAACGAGCTCAGTTGTGAGACAGTTTTCAGTTGTAATAATAGGTCTGTTAATAATTTGTCGGCTATTTACAAAAAATCTACTGGGATATATAATTCAAAACACATATTATTGATAATCCGTCAGATATCTCTGAATACACAGAATGTTATTTAACTAAGAACACTTCAAGTACCGACTGCCAATTTTGTATTCAATGATCATCAATCTAGAAACAAATAAATTAATTAATATAATAAATAATGATTCTTAGATTTAATGAGTTTGGTATTAGAAATTTCATAACGTTTTAATTTAACTTTGCTCTCATAGAAATAGCATTTATATCGGTGGTAGTGGTTAAGAATTCGGCCTCCTACTCGAGGGGTCCGGGTTCGAATCCCAGGGCGCACACTTCTGACTTTTCGTAGTTATGGGCGTTTTAAGCATTTTTAATGTCAATCGCTATAACGGTACAGGAAAATATTATCAGGAAGCCCGCATGTCGGGGAGTTTGCAAAACTGAAAGGTGAAGTATGCCAATCCGCACTTGGCCAGCGTGGTGGATGGCCTTGACCTTTTAATTCAAAGAGTTCCGTGCTCAATAGTGGGCTTGATGGGTTGAGATGATGATCATACAAATAGAAAACAGTAGTAATTGTTTGAAAGTTGATCTCATGAACGAGAGGTATTGTTTAAATTTTTGTATACCGACAACAAGATACCGATATAAAGATACATGAAGTTACATGAATATGAGTACTAACAGGTAACTGTTGCGAGCATCTCTAAATATCGAAGTAATATACGTATCAAAAGTAGGCTATCCATTGCTTAGAATTAATCTGTTCTTCTAGGAGTTCTTCATAAAGTTCTCTAAGATGTACGAAGTCCACCAATGCGGACCAATGCAATTGACCAGTTTCTAACATCGTGAGGGGTGACCTGAGCCCAGTAGTGGGTTGCAATGATGATGATAGGAATAAATAACAGGAAACCAGGATAAAGGTACCACTAATATTCATTAGTCGTTTTCAAGTCGCAAAATAAATAAATATTAAATATCGTTCTTAAGTAGCAAAATAAATCAATTTTATTTATCGTTCTCAAGTCGCAAAATAAATTAATTTTATTTATCGTTTTCAAGTCGCAAAATAAATTAATTTTATTTATCGTTCTCAAATGGCAAAATAAATTTATTTTATTTATCATTCTTAAGTCGCAAAATAAATCAATGTTATTTATCGTTCTCAAGTCGCAAAATAAATTAATTTTATTTTAAAAGTGTACAAGGAGCTTTCTTTCTTCCCTTCTATACTCTTGGCGTAGATATAGCCCAATATTGACCGTCTACTGAGTCAGTCTCGCATAACCTAGGGGGCCTAGGGCACACTCCACCATGCTACTCCAGTGCGGATTGGCGGAGCAGCTGTCAATAGCAATCCAAGTAACGTTTAGCAGTTGTTACGCAATTCGACAACTTTCGATACGGCTTAACGATTGATATCTATCGATAACAACTAGAGCCATGCCCTCCAAAGCACGAAACTCTCTAGAAACTATTGTCATTGGTCACCCATCCATTTTCTGACCGCCGTATTCATTGTTCCTATTTCCGCTGTTACAAAATTCGGCCGACAGATACTAAAGAGTTGTTTAAGTAGCAATTAACGACTGACTGCAACAGTAAGTTGGGAATCTTGGGATCATAACCATGATAGGGCATTTTAAAAGAAAACGGCAAGACAGCCGGCATGGTGTTTCCGTGGCCATGAGCCATGCAACTGGGTCAAAATATATGTATATAACAATAGACAAATCGTGAATAACCGTTTGAATTTAAAGTGTTTCGTATACGCTAAGAATCCCTACTAATATTATAAATGCGAAAGGAACTCTTGTCTGTTACGCTTTCACGCCTAAACCACTGAACCGATTTTGATGAAATTTGGTCCAGAGATAGAGTTAACCCTGAGGAAGACCATAAGCTTCTTTTACTGCGAAGGATGAAGGAGATGGGGTTAAAAGAGGGGATGAAGGTTTGTTTGGGCTACTAATAACTAATTTTAAATGTAGGACAGCGAAACTTTGTATTTAGACACTTTATAAGAAACAAAAGGACCTAGATTCCTTTTTACCCCGAAAAAAGGGTAGAAGAGTTTGATAGAGGGGACGAATGTGTGTATGGAAATTCGTCTTTTTTAAAGATAGGACTGCGAAATCTTTGTAATTCGCAAGTAATTCACATATAACATGGGCAGCATTTTGACTTCCGCCCGCCACCACGACCACGCGGACGAGGTCGCTTGCAAAAGCTAGTTAAAAATAATTTTTTTAATTTATACTAGTATATGTAAGTTCATGATAGTACATCTGTATGCTCGTACCAAACGTCAGGATGCCTTATAACTTTCTCAACTCGAATTGTTTACAAATACGATCTGAATGTTAACAGAAATATTTTTAAACAGAAACACTGAGTGCATACATCCATGCAACTAAAATAGGAATTCTGAGTTTTATTCTTATTTTATCAAATCCTAGATTCGTTTTTATATTTAGTACCTGGTGTATTCTTACTGGTCGTATTTGCTTAGCGAATAGTAATAACAGCGGCACCTAGTGTAATTTGTTTAACTAAATCCAATTCACTGACAGACTGATCGTTTCACTAT
>DWJZ01008270.1:0-11482 GCA_018249125.1 Asbolis capucinus
ATAGTTTTTGGTACCAAAGTGATATCGATCGGGCACGTGGTTGATGAGTTGATGCTCGGCAGCGCGCGCCCGGACAGCTAGTTATTAATAATTTAAAATTATTTACTTTAAACATAGGTTTACATTTTTGTAAATGTATATGTTAAAGCATTATTTAGTGTGTCGTTCACTGTTGAGGAGTTCCCCTCTCTCAAGTCTACCCTGAGCGAATATGTTATGGTCAGTTTCGGGTTATTATTCCATTCCAGTGCTTCGAATTATTGCGGGAGAAGCAGCCGGAAGTCTTCCAGAAGCTGAAGCTGGTAGCCGGCGACATCCTGGAGGACGAGCTGGGCCTCAGCAACGACGACCGGCAGGAGCTGCAGAGGAACTGCCATATTGTATTCCACAGCGCTGCCTGTGTCAGGTGTTGTGACTTTGCTGGATTTTCTGAAAGGAAATAGCCGTCAAACGAACCATATGGTAAGTGGTCACCGTCGCCCATGCACATGAAACTCAAAGACGTGTTATCGGCCAAGAAAAAAACACTCCTTCAAACAATCCTTCTATCGGAACACGATATATGGCGTGACTATTGACTCCAAGCCAGCCAGCCAGAGAATAATATTATTTTTTAAGAATTAGTACGTGAATTTTTTTTCTAAGAGAAGTAATGAAAAGGTAACTCACTTAAAAATTTCCGGTCTGCAGATTTGACCAGAAACTGAAGGATGCGGTGCACCTTAACACTACAGGCACCTGGAGACTTCTTAAGCTGGCTGAGACCATGGAGAAGTTGGAGGTAATTATATATTTTTCCATAATTTTTCAAATCACGATTTCTTCATGATCGGTCCTGTCCTTCAGGGGTTCAATGATAAACTCACGTTGTCGTCATCATCAACCTGCCCTCTACCCAATTTTATTTGGGTGGAACCTCGGTCAGATATAGAACTATATGTCGCATCGATGTTGAAATGTGAAATGTGTCTCGACACATACCAGCTCAATTAAAATGTGGGCTGTTGTTTTATTTTATTGTTTTTAAACAGCTAGCACATAAACAAGTGTTCCAATGCTGCAATGCAATTCAATTTTACGATCAATTAGGTACAACGCTAAGTTGTATTGAAATTAAGTTGACCTAACTTGTTCTGAGTTAATTGGTGACGGCGATCTTTATTGTCAATGTAGACAGTATTTTATGTTAAATTTCTACGAGCTGTTAACTCTACGTTCACTCCCTAATCTTTCACATCGTCCGAAAGGGCGAAAAATCTCTTTGGTCGACCTCATCCTTCTTCCAACCACAATAATATCCACTTTTTTCATCACATGCGTTCTCTCTCGCCTCATCATGTGACGAGCACGCATGGCATGTGCCAATGCTATGGCATTTGGTTCTGTTTCAGTTTCTCTGTTATTTTAATAACTAAACCCTTTTCAAAGCTCGACTAATATCCTTATTCCTTATGTTATCCATTCCAAGCGCACATCCATTGATACTTCAATATTATTATCCCCTTCACCCGTCCTCCTCTCATCCATCTTCGACAGATGTTTTGATGGTTTTGTAAATTTTGCTCTTTAATATGAGAAACATACCTTAATCTTTTAACATTATACATAAATGTTGTATGTTAAGTCAATTATTCAGTGTATCATCATTGTCTCCAAATTCACACAATGACATTACATTACATATTAATTAGAAATGTAATGACATAATACGTGAGGGCAGTTTGTTCGTCGGTGACGTATTATAAGGCCATAGTCCACAAGGACGGAAATGACGTGGGGTCTTCCAAATGAATATATTCATATGCGTGTTAATATGAACCATTTTACAATACGCGGTAATGTATACCTAACCATTGTTTAAAATAACGTAATGCATATCATGCTAACGTCCTGTCTCATTATCGGCCTAAATTATTCACACTTTAATACTAAGTAGCTAATGGTATATCGGAGCTGGTTTAGTGAAAAACATTAGTCATCATTATTGCAACTTATAACTGTACCATTACTGAGCTCGGGTCTCCTCTCACAATGTGCCAGCCACAGTCTAGGCCACAGTTACACAAATACAAATTGCTAGACTTTACAAACCTTCGAGGACTTCACGAAAAACTCTCGGGTGTGTTTATTTCCTCACCATGTTTTCCTTCCTCGAATTGAGATGCTTGCAGGTTTTGAATCCAAAAGGACTCGTTCGAGAGGCCTATTAAACCATCAGTGCTTAAGAAGATAAGAATTGATAAAATAGCCTCTAGCTAGGTATAGGTGGCCCAAATCGTGTGTGTACCTGGAGGACAGATGGCGCTGGTCATTTCGATATTCCCAAATTTAAAAATATTGATCATCTTCTGACATATTTAGATATTAGTCGAATTATCATTAATAAAATAGGGTCCAAAAGTGTATGTACTCGATGTTGGCTTGACTTGACGATGTAGACTTGCTACTACTGTTACACGTGTAGGCGTTCGTTCACCTGTCTACGGCATACTGCCGCTGCGAGCTGGAGGTTCTGGAGGAGAAGCTGTACCCTGCAGTGCACAAACCTGGCAAGATCATGGACATCGTGGACTGGATGGACGATGAAATGCTGGCCTACCTAGAACCAAAGTAAGTCGAATCAAATTAAATTTTGAGAATTAGGTCGCTCGGTTATAATGCAAGCACATGACAAGCACCAGCCTTTTAATGAAAAAAGAATCTAAATCGATTCATCCAATAAAAAGTAATGCGGAAACACCAAAAATTATATCCTTTTTGATGTCCGCTGAAAAAAGATGAATCTTATGAGGGGATTTATTTTACAACAGAAAGTGATGGTTTTCACGTAACTGATTCATTATAAATATCTTATTCATGATCTCTCGCCGCTGCCTGAGCTAGCCTCTGTTTCGTGTCGCCAGGATCATCATCTCGGAGCCGAACACCTACTCTTACACCAAGGCCATCACCGAAGACCTGGTAGCCGACTTCAGTCATAAATTTCCTATCGCCATCGGGAGACCCTCTATCGGTACGTATAAGGAGTAGAGTATTTTGTATAACTTGTGCTCTGTTTCTTTCATCAATACTTCAATACTGTAACCCAATGTGTCAAATAAATACCAAATAAATCTTTGTGTACCGTAGGCAAGCTACCTAATTATTGACAATAGAGCAAAGTGATATACCCACTACAGTTTTAAAGAGAATGTTAATAAATCTATAAATAAATCCGCAATACTATATATCTTACCATTACATGTTAATAATTAATATGTTACAATAACTACTTTTATCATATTAAAATATGTAAATATGCAAACTAGACCACTTTATACTAAGTTCTCAAATAAATCATATTCGAGGCTATATCAACTCCTATAAATTTTGAATTAAACCATTCCCAAGTTCCATACCGTTCAAAGTTAAAAATTATAAGCAAAAATATTTAAAATAATAATGTCCATGCTTGCTTCATACTCTTCTTTTTAGTAACCCCCGCCGTAAAAAGAAAGAAGTATTGTATTTGTGTACTTGTATTAAAAAAATATGTTTTGAATTTTTCGTTACGTACTTGGGTGAAGCCGGGGCAGGTGGCTAGTGTGGATAAAATAAATATAGCACACCGTCAAATATTTTATACCCAGTCACATCAGCGTGGAAAGAGCCGATGCCGGGCTGGGTCGACAACTTCAACGGGCCAACGGGACTTCTCATTGGAAGTGGCAAAGGTTCGTTTTACGATTATTTTATATCACTATTTTACTAGCAGTCGGTCTCTTGAATGGCAGGCCTCGGTTATTTTCTCCTACGCGCTGTTCTTATTCTCAAAGTTATCTGCATATTGCATATTAATTGTCACGTGCTTCGGTCAAGGAGAACATTGTGAGTTTTTTTTGGGTCCAAACAAAGAGAAAGGACTACCCTCCGGAGATGCGGGGATCGA
The DNA here is from genome assembly GCA_018249125.1 of Asbolis capucinus. Classification (NCBI taxonomy): domain Eukaryota; kingdom Metazoa; phylum Arthropoda; class Insecta; order Lepidoptera; family Hesperiidae; genus Asbolis; species Asbolis capucinus. Next base: position 3,929 of record DWJZ01008270.1, read on the forward strand.
AGTGGTGAATGCTCATGCATACTAGCACAGCCAACTGTACTGGTCATGTGGGACTCACGATACGGTGCATACCCACTAAACACCACCTGAGGCTGGCATTGCCCGAATGGCCTCTAAGCCTTCATCTGAGGCGACACAGCTTGGAGAGGCGGGGTGATAACATTGTGAGGGAAGTGTGTGAAGTCTACAAATCTGCACTTGACCAGTATAATGAACTGTGCCCTGCACCCTTTACATTGTGAGAGGAAATTTGAGGCCAGATTTATAGTACTAATGTCACAGGGCCTTTAGACAAAAGTTTTTTCTGATATCGTTCACGCCAAACATTAATTCAAAAATGTTTGGCGTGAACGATATCATTAATTCAAAAATGTTTGACGTGAACGTTTATTGCGAAAAGACAGACGCTATATTTTTCACCAAATATCTATCATTCGGCGTGAACGGTAACAGTAAAAAAATTGGTACTAATGGTACAGATATGGTAGTAATGAAAATGATATGTCCAGGCGTGATCCGGACCATGCACTGCGAGCCGTCGTACGTGGCCGACGCGATCCCCGTGGACATCGTGGTCAACGGCTGCATTCTGATCGCTTATGTTACCGCTCTAGACAAGTTAGTTAATCTTGAATTCTTATAGCACAGTATACATATAATGTAGTAACTGCTATGCAGCGAAATTTCACACACGACATCCGTCACTGACTACTACAAGCAATCGTTCTCGGAGCGTTGACACGTTGAAGTGATTGATCCTTGCACATGGTACTACCTCGGCATTTTTATATTAATTCTTTAAAAAAATTTGTTCGTACAATTGTTGTTTTTATATTATTATTATTTATTATTACAAAAAAGCTTATAAAACATTGCACAAAATTACACCTAATTCGCAATATAATCTCCTGCCGTCCTGAGAAATTCGGTGATGGGTGTGCTAAATATGTCGATGGACTGGTTCCATGCCACTAAGCCATTGAGCAAGGTTAGCGCCAGCATTAAGGGCACTGCAAAATGATTATAGACAGGCGACGACGAGCCAGTAAATCATTGTCTGGAACATTCAATGAGATGCTCCAGCCCCGACGGATTGCAGATATTTCCTCTGATCAGTAATACGAAGTCCTCAATGAAGTACATATTGCGCGTTATATTCAAAATAATTTACAAATTAGGTACGAATACTCTATTTGTGGATGTGGTACCTATATGTAACAGTCGTATACTTTAAATATATACACGTTGTAGGGAATGGTATGGGTATGTATCGTGTGGCAGCCTAATAAATAAATGACCTTGTGAATTTTTGTTTGTATTTCAGACCAAAAGATATGCGTTTATTCAACATAACTTTATCCGGTGTTCAGAAGATAACATGGAAAGAAGTTATCGAAACAGGTGAGTCGCTACCGACCTACGTAACGTACCTCGTTCAAACACTACCTATCTCGATGCCCGATTGATTATACAAACATTACTTCAGGCTACTAATGAGCACTGTTCGTTGCTGAGGGGGGCTAGAGCATACTCCACCGTGATGCAGATTGGTTAGTGACCAACCCGTGTCAGATGTTTTTATGGCCAACATGGCTCAACGACTGCTGTCTTACGATAACAATTGTATCCGTCGGTTTTACGTGCCGTCCGAAGGACGGAAGCTCTCAAATATTTTTTGCCACTAGTCCATCCATCCTCCTACCGACCGCGCCCGATGTTGCATTACTTGGTTGCTTACTTAGATAAATAAATAAATAATTATCTTTGAACAACTCTCACACGGCCATCTGACGGTAAACTAAGCCAATTTTACTATGGTGATCAGACAACTGATAAACCGTTGGAATATGAAAACTTCATATGCCGCTATAAAATAATATTTAATTATTTTTTCATACATTGTCTCAGGAGAGAAGTGGGTGAACACGTATCCCTTCACCATCGCGCTGTGGTACCCCGGAGGGAACATAAAGTCCTACTGGCTGACGCATCAGCTCACACTTTTTTTCACACATATCATACCGGCGTACTTTGTGGACATGCTGCTGTTCCTACTCGGGAAGAAAACTTTGTGAGTATTATTGTATCCTTCCTGCTGCCCATACCCTTGTTTAGAAACTGGTTGCAAGGATTGGTTTCTTAACCTCATTGCGAATGAGGAATTTCAGTAGAGGGCCGTAGTGGGTCGCAAATATTTTCTTCCGTGCTCTCGTTAATTCTAATGAAATTTGGGCTTTTAGTTATGTATATTACCTTGTTACACGTTGAGTAGAATTTACTACGCTTTCTGTTTCAATAATATAATACCGTAGTGAAGTGCTCGTACCCCGATAGTTTGTACCGATGGTGAGTGAATCGGTATACATTGCAACACGTGCGAGGAACTGCTAATGACAAATATGTTCGTGAGCTTATCGTTAAGCTTTGACGCAGGTCTTCGGGCAGCATAAAAATATCAAAGTTTTGGGCTGCTCACTACCTGACATGATGGAGTCTATATAATGTTCTAAGCTTCATCAGTCACAAGAGGAGACCGGGTTTACCCGTTAGGTTAATTCTACTATTATTATAATTGCGAAAGTTTGTGAGGATGGATGGATCATTTTGCCTCTTTCACGCAAAAACTACTGAATGGATCGGAATAAAATTTGGCAAAGTGATCGATTATAGTGTGGAATAAGACATAGCTTACTTTTTATAAATGTACCAAACGGGCGAAGCCGCTGTTGGACTCTTATAAATAAAATAAAATACCGTTATTACAGCATGATAAACGTTCAGAAACGAATCAGCCACGGCCTCGAAGTGCTCCAGTACTACACGACCAAGGAGTGGCACTTCAAGAACACCAACTTCCTCTCCCTCCAAAAGAGAGTCAGCCCAGCCGAGAACGAAGTGTTCTACACCGACGTCAGTACCCTGGACCGTGATGAATATCTTAGAGACTACGTTCTAGGAGCTCGTCATTACGTATGCAAGGAAGATCCAGCTAGCTTGCCAAGAGCCAGAAAATTACATAAGATGTAAGTTGGTTCACTTTTATCTTATACTCGTAGTTTATGTCGTATTCAAATAGGCCTCCGGAACTAGGCGTTGGTCTTCACCGTATCCCCACCACTGGACTGGACTGGATACAATACGCATTGGAGTCGAAGCCACAAAGCCATCTAATTTTTTGTTTCAAAACTGATGAGAACAAAGTTTGCCTTACAATTTCACTTGTGTTTACAAAATACTAAGGATTACTGATGGATGTTGCCAAGCTCTATAAAATAAATTACAAAATTTGCACATTAAAACAAAACCATCTTAAAACATATCTGATGGCTAGGATCGGTCACGGTAGTCCGTGGTTACTTTTGAAATATCACTAATTAGTACAGCAAACGTAATGACTTTAAAGATCTGCTAATAATACACTTTAATTTGTCACTCATTTAATGTTATACCTAATCTTTTTATCACTCCAGCCGCTACGCCGCGGACCTTATAGTGAAGATCGTCTTGTACTCCCTGTTCGTCTGGTTCCTCTACACCAACCTCGGCGTCTTCACGTCCAGCGTCAGTGCAGTCGATTCGTCGCTGAGGAGTTGGCTGAGTCTCGACGATAACAGGATCGAGGAATTGCAGCAATAATTGAGCGTTAAGATTGGCTATCAGCTTCGTGACATCATTCACACCATTGATTAGTCTTCGGAAGTTAACTCCCAAAGCTTTTCTAAAAACTTCAAAATCTTAAGCAATATAGAATGTACAGAGTGCGATTTATTTGATGAAGCAATTAAATCTTTGTAACTCACATTATTGTACAACTGTTCAATGAATTCGTTGGGGATATTATTTTCTTAGAATTAATCGACATAGCATAATTTGTATTGACCAAAGTTTATGATGTCTGACTTGTTCAAAACACTCAGACGGCCTAGCTTTGCGAAGCGTTGACTAATCGAGTAGGTATTTGATGATCTTTGAACTTGATATTGGCGTCTTTAAATATTATACCTAAGTGGATTGTGAATTGTGTGTTCAAAATGGCTACAAACGAGACGTTATCTTAAAAATCACCACTTCATCATTACACAGACGATTATTATTTGACGCTAGTCAACAGACTAGTCAAAGATATCTTGTCACGCCTGTACACTAGCACGTATGACGTTATGACGAGCAAAAACATTAGACAAGACTATCAATAGGGAAAATTCAATACTAAATTAAGAAACAACTTTGTCCCATGTATCTTAAATCTAAATCTATAATGGTATTACAATCAATGTGATTTTTGAGTCTTAGAACTTGCGTGCGTGAGCCGGTTAAAACCCGTTCCCGGGCCAGACGTAGTGTTGGCCGTGGGCCTGCTGTTGAACAGCTTTACTCTTATTTAATTGAAAGATTTTAAAAGACATTGTCCAAACTATTTTGATTATTTACTAGACACTGTGTCAACTGGGTTTTAGGTTAATTTTAATGTTTTAAATATGTCCAAATAAAAGGTTTTAATAATATTTTGCTAATTTTCTTGTCATGAGAATGACTTCCATTATACCCTAAAAAAATCTGTCAAAAATTAATAAACATAAATCACATTACGAAAAGGAATTAGGCGATTAAAAATACAACAATTCAAAGAATAATTTTAGTTTATTGTGTAAAAACGTAACTACATATTTCTGTAAAACCGTTTGTATAAAAAATAAAACAGTCTATGAGCATGTAATTCTAAGAGTCTTACTGAAAAAATCTGTATTACATCTACTGTACCAATAAACAATCCTCAAACGTACGTGTGTATATAACATAAAAGTAATAAAACAGGCAACATACAAGACCGAGACCAAGCTAGCTTAGCGACGACGGTCGACATCTGTCAGCATATTTGAATGCGCTGAAATAAAGTACATCAGAAGATTTACTTTTGAGCTCATCAACCAGACGGACGATTCTCGTTTCACTGATCGTAGTGACATTGTAGCGACTTTGTCGTTGAAGCGCAATTTGGTTTTCCCATTCGCATCGGCTTTCAACTGCATCCCAACGACATCCATCCGAAAGTCATTCGTCAACGAAATGTCGACTATATTCCGATCATATAAAGTTAGTCGTTCTACTGAAATGCATTTGTATAAATGAGAATACCAATTTCCAGCCGAATCGCAATCAGCGGACTTCTGAACTTGAACAATTTTGAAATTATTTGGTAAAACAAGAATCGACGGCAGTGACTGGTCATGAACTACATATAATGCCAAATAATGTGCAGAACCAGCATCGAAGTATCACACATCGTTCGCAAAATTTGCTTAAAGCATTTGTAATATTTTCCTGTTTTAATAAGGTACTTTTAAGACTATCCAAAAATATCCTAACCTAAATAGTTTGCGTAGCCACTATAACTTCCTCCCTGGACCCAGCCACGTAGGAGTAAAGTGACGATGTCAGGCCGCTTAGCCAATAGACCATCAGCCCCCAGAACAGTATCCGCACCAGCAGGTCCACGAACCACATTCTGGAAAACATTCTTCATTATTGCAGATGATCGAATACATCATAATATTCACTAAGATCACTAATAGATACTACATTTCCGAAGATACTCTACACACTTTTTTATATTAAATAAGTTGGCGCTTGGCTACGGACGTAGTCTTTGATAATAAAACGCACTAACTTATTAAAAGCTTTTTCGCTCTTGGCTTGAAGACATTTACGTTATAGTCAAACGGGAATACCAACTCGGGCAACTTTTCCATTCTTTCGCACTACTGAAAAAGCAGTTGTTGGTTCTATACAAGAAACTGCTGAGGAAGCTGCTGGACATAACATTTCATGTGTCCTTGCGTGCTCTAAAGAGCACAGTAAACTCTCCTGGCTTAGTACAATTTAGCAATGAAGTGTTTTTCAAGTGCCATAAATAATTCTGATACTTAGTATGTACATGCCTAATCAGCAATTATTAATTTCATCGATCCGCATACAATAAGCCCCCGCCCCCAGACCCCTCTACTGCTTGCGTTATACCGTACTTGACCGTCCTTAAGTCCTTAGGACAACGAAGAAGTACATGATGGAGGTAAAGGGGGTGTTGCCGCGTCTGAACATTTTACGAATGCAATAATGCTTTTTATTTTATATACCGTCCTTTTTTATTGATGGTTGTACTTTTGTTCTCCAAATTAAATCTGCATCTTCCTCCGGAAAAAGTCTTAATTCGTCACGACGACCATTGATTCTACCAAAGAATCAACACGGGGTAAGTACAAACATACCAACATATAAACTTACATTTTCATATGTCGCCGCGCCGCCGGCAACGTGTCGTCGTACTCCTTCAGGATGAACACCCGCGCCGCCCTGATGCAGTCCTCGAAATAGTTCGATATGTCCAATCCTGGGATACATTTCATCATAACAATCAAATAAAATTCAATCTATCGATATAAATAAGCTTATATCTTGTGGAAGATACATGTAGTATTTTCTAATCGTTGATCGGTATCGAAGGTTCGAAAACGTGAACTCCAGTTTAAATTCTGTATTTTATTATACATTCCCAGTTTCCTTTAAACACACTTCCAGTTTTGTTTATACTTAAGCTTTTACGAATGCTCTCAACACTTAGACGCAGAAGCAAGATCCGCCGAACCTGTATTGCTAAACCATAAGATGTAACCGTTGTGCTGCCTCAATTGACGCCTTCACTTTTAATAATACCCTACTCGCCCCTCTAATACTATTTTCTTTCCGCCAGCTTTTGTATTTTCCGTACACATATATAGTCATGTATTTGTATTCCTTTATAAAGCCGATGACAGTTAGGTATTGTCTTAAGACTAGGCTTTATCAAAGATTTATTTTTAATATTTTGTCATTAATTTTACAGATGATGTGGTCATACATGGTTTTGTAAAATTGGGACTTTTAAGTGAGCTATTGGTTCTAAAGACGAAATAAATGTTTTTCATTTAATTTCAGTAGTTACCAATGGCATCAATCTTGTAGTCTCTCCTCTCCCTGGTGTTCAGCTTCTGCCGCACGGTCTGCGCGATGTCAGACTTGAAATCCCACTGGTTGTTGGTGTAGTACTCGAACACGTCGAAACCTTTACTGATGCGCCGATGTACTCGCATTAATCTGGACAGTCATAATAGCATACTACGACACGAATTTTGACTGAGAAGAGAAGAAGAGAATTTCGACACATTTATGAATAACAACATCCTACGACGAAATAAACAATTTTCATTTCATAAAAAAGCCACCACATATGAAGCCTGAAAAAGTTTGCCTTTGTGTCTAGGACGAGTCCTCCACCAAATTGTTGTTATATTGGGCCCAATAACCGTCTTAGAAAACCACAAAATCTACAAAGTTAATCTTAATATATATAAATTACGTGTCACGTTGTTTGTCCGCGATGGACTTCTAAACTACTTTACCGATTTTAATGAAATTTTGCACATCTTGCGCAGTTTGATCTAACTTGAAAGATAGGATAGCTTACGTCTCAATTTATAGTCACAATATTATTTTATTGCAAATTATTTGTTTATTATC
>DWJZ01008271.1:0-11482 GCA_018249125.1 Asbolis capucinus
TTACTATGAGTAGTATACATATAATAGGAGCGTGTTAAGGGTTCTAAGTGAACGGTGTGTTTGAACGCATTTTATTCATAAAGGATTTACAATACAACTAGCTGACCCTGCAAGCGTTGTCTTGTCATTGATTAAATTATTAAAATGACTATTAAAAAGTAGGGCAGTGTGATAGAAGAGTGAAAATATAAGGTTGTGTGTATTTTTGATGCCACTTTATAAAAAAAAAAAAAATTGTCCAAAAATTTAAAAACCCTTTTAGGGGTGGGCATCCCTATCAATTATGGGTATAAAAAATAGATAGTAGCCGATTTTTAGGTCTAATGAAGATGCAAATAAAATTTCATATGAATCGGTTAAGCCGTTAGAGGAGTATGATGACTAACATTGTTATACGAGAATTTTATATAGGCATATATGTATAAGATTCCGAATGAAACGTACAGTTTTACGACCATTGCCAGTGGGCAATGTCAAGTGTCAAGTGTGACATAATCTTTTCTAAGTTGAGATACCGTAACCAGAACCTCCGAATAAAATTATACAATAACTATTTATTACTAAGATTGTAATTATACTAGTAGGTACTTGTTTATCAGGTGGTAAACCGATTTCATCGAGATATAAACATGACACAGACATCTAGCGAAAAATATGGTTGCTTTAATCTAAATATTGCCATCGAAGATTCGTCCGCATGTTGATAATAAATAGAATGTCTTATCCTATACTATAATCTATCTCCGTGCAGAATTTCGTTCAGATATGTTTAGCATTTTTCGTCTATCTATCTGAATCTAATATCCAATTTTCTGATTTATAATATTAGAAGGACAAAGCAGGACAGCACTCCCTGGCATTTCAATATTTTCCAAAATTACACGAAACCGAAATAGTTTTTAAAATCAAACTTTGATAACCACCTAACATCCACTAGTCATTGTTTTGGCCGATTTTCTTTAGTATGGCGTACCGCAAAGGATTGGAACAAATTACCTGCATCTATATTTCCATACGAATATAATGTGTCTTCACCACAAGAGTGTATAGGCTTCTTCTAGGTTGCTGCGCTTTACCATCTACGACTACCATACTATACTATAAGTAAAAATATATAAGAATTGTTTTATTACAGTATAACATAAGACACAGGGTGTCAACAAAGTAAGTGAGCGCGTAACTAGACCATCGCATAATTTTATTTATGCTTTAACTAGAGACAGTTTTATTACCAGCTTGTCACTTTCCACACGGCTATTAGGTGCTATAATTTAACTACTGGCGGGTTGATTATGATATACGCGTAGATCCTTCTTTGGCCGGTCCTTTATAACTGAAAATCGTGGAAGTCTAGTATGGCCAAATTACCTCTATTTATATTCATTTCTTATTGCAGTGTACGCTGGTCAAGAAATGTTGTTTTCTTTCGTTCTTTTTTATCATTTCTTGTATCTCTTATTTAACAGATAGGCCTTACGGTGCAACGATGAATGCGTGTTTTAGTTTTAGAAAATACCCATTGATAGCCTACTATTGATCTCGGGTCTCTCCTCATACTGAGGAAGCCTAGAGCATACTTCACCACGCTGCTCCAATGCAAATTAGTGGATGTTTTAGTTTACTAGACTATAATCCTTTTAAAATACAGCAATATAAGTTTCGTTATTAAATTCCCCCATATATATCTTACTCGCAACATCTTAAAATCGATAAAGCTACTGATGTTTTAGTATTCACGTGGTACCTCAAACGCTCCAATCTGACAAAGCTATGCCGGTGCCGCTTCAGAACAAACTCATGAGCTTATCTCATAGTCTGATGTGCATAATTTACGATGCACATTCCAAACATTTCATCCTTGTTTTATTCTATCCTTCAGTTCGGTTCCATCGTTTTGGTCGGTTCCATCGTTTAGGTCGGTTCTATGGTGTGGGTCGGTTTCATCATTTTGATTGGTTCCATCGTTTTCGTTGGTTCCATCATTTTGGTCGGTTCCATCGGTAACGTCGATTCCATTGTTTTGGTCGGTTCCGTTGTTTTAGTTGATTCTTCAAGTTGCTCTTTTTTGTATTTAATTTTTGTATTTAATTTTTTTTGTTTAATGTCACTTTTTCGTTCGCTTCCATCCATCCAAATTCCATTCTTCTAAGATCATTTCCTACTTCCAATGAACCCATAGCAAGGTTGTGATGATGCTTGAGCTGCTGGCAAAGCAAGAGTCTCTCGAGTTCAACCGCAACAGGCGTAAATATTTAAGTAAAAGATGATATTTCGTGTCCATGCGTTAATACGTACTAATACACCATCATAATTGATGGTGTCCATTGTCAGACAAGATATAAGTAAAACTATTACGAAAGTAAATATTGACTGCAATCCATAATTGTCCCACAACTGGGTTCGGTTCTCTTCTCATTATATGAGAGGCTAAGTGTGGATTGGTAGACTTAACAACTTCGAGAACTGAGGGAATCTCAGGAGCGCAGGTTTCCTCAAAATATTTTCCCTAACCAAAGCATTTTAAAAATTCGAGGTGCGTGCAAGATTTGAAGCCCTACTGCGGGAATATCTGTGTGTTTATTTATTTATTTACTTTGTAAGAATTAAGATTTGTGCAGAATCCAACAGGTTTCATACATATTAATAGGTCATCAACAGCAGACATGGTCGGTAAGAGGGTTGCTGATAACTGTGTCATACACTTGCTCGTAGGAGCGTTTCCGTGCCTCGGGTGGTATATAAAACCGTTGGTTCGATTGTTGTCGTTACACAGCAGGCATGAAGCCATTTTGGTAGCAATAAGGTGAATTAAGAATTTTTGATACTCGAGATGACCACTTGTTCATGACCAATCCATATTGGAGCAAAGTGAAGCATGTTCAAGTTTCCGATAGTAAGGAAACCAAGAATATTACAGGTTTCCAATCCAAATTCCAATTCCAATTATTGTATTTTAAGCCGATCTACAGTGGAGGAATACGATGCATATACAACGGTGTGCCAGATTTGTGGAATTCTTCAAGCAGAATTGTAAAACGGAAGGAATTTATATTAAAGATGATTTTAGCTACGCTTCTACCGTATTACTTAACGCAGAATACACGAGTATGAATTTCCAGGTAAGAGATTATTAGTTTGTAAGGAAATTAATTAGCGAACAACAAATTGTGAGCATACAGAAGTAATAGTCTAGTGGTATGAACGTTGGTCTCTCGAAGAGGAGGTCCTGATCAAAATCTTGCAATGCGCACCTCTGATTTTCAAAGTTACATGCACACCAAAGGTTGATTATCACTTGCTACGATGAAGGAAAATATTGTAAGAAAACCTGCACTTTTTAAAGTACCCCTTAAAGTTCTCGAAGGTGGGTGAAGTTCATCAATCCGCACTTGGTCATCGCGGTGGACTATGGCCTGTAACCCTCACATTGTGAGAGAAGACCCGAGCCCAATGGAAGGACTAATGTTGCAATGATGATAAAGAAGTAAATTAAGGGTTAAATTATGTCGAAGATTTCCGTGCCTAGATTTTCATACATACTCGTCTCTGTATCCTGGCGAACAGTCCAGGTTCGATTCGATCGGGGTAGAATTATAAAAACAAAAGGTATTCATATCGGTTAGAGATTTCAGAAAGACCATAACATTGTTTTACGGTTCGGTTGTACAATGAAATGTAGTTTCCATATTATAGTGTTAAGATTTGCCTTAATCGGGATCAATTGGGTATCCTTTACTACTACCAGATTCACATCAACTAGGCTAGAGGGTCGTTGTAATCAGAGAACTGATTCTTAATTCAAGGAACTGTCCCGAATACAGCCCTCGGGACTATACATAGGTACGATTGTCGGGAAGCTTACACAACCCCTTATTTTATTATTAAACAAATTAGCGAAGTTTTATTCGTGAACCTTCACATTCAGCTATTTCAATTTAATCTTGGAAGACCACATCCGTTTTGAGAACATTGTGGTTAGAAATAATAAGCTGTTGAACGTTATGCTCATTTATTGGCTATTAACATTGATACATAAATAACTCTTGCAATAATGCATTCTCCACGCTGCAACTCATACCTTGTACTATTCCATTAAAAGTAAATGCGAAAGTTTGCGAGGTTGGATGGATGGATGTTTGTAACTCTTTCTTCTAAACATTTGGTTCAGATATTATAGTATAAAACATAACCTACTTTTATCAACACCTTGCAGGAGAAGTCGAAGCGGATCCCAGTGATACATCCAAACTCAAATACCACCCACGACCCCTGGAATCGAATCCTGGATTAGCAGCAGTGGTAATACCTACTAAGCTACAGGATGTATGCATGAGAATGTTCAAAAATCTACCAAATAATTTAACTTCTAAACTTGTGACTTTCATTACTGTCCTCATTTCTTATGCCCTAAAGTTACGGAACAACCACGAAGGCTTGTGATGTTAAATCGAAAGTTAGAGACACTTAGACTCGCTGAGGGGACTTCTGAACTAAATTTTAATAATAAATCAATAAAATTACACTGGTCTTCAGTGGTAATACCGTCATTTACATTAATTAGGAAGGATTAAGGGATCTTCGCAGGACCCGCTTCGGAAACTAGAAAATCATCCAAATAGATGGTAGAAGATAGATCAGCGAGTAGAAGAATCATCGATAAGGCAGCAAAATCAACGATTGAAGCTGGAAAACCCTCAAAAGGACCCTCAGAAAACGCCTGGTGCAGTATAAAGTGAGAAGAAGTCCTATCTTATAGTAATCATTCTACTGTTCCTTAGTCCTATGAGAGGGGCAAAGCCATAGTCTAACGCGCAGGTCAAGTTGGTATACTTTACACGCCTTCGAGAACTCAGTGGGGAATTATCAGAAGTGAAGATTTCTCCTAATATTTTCCTTCATCAAAGTAAGATACTTAATTTCTTGTATTCCTGCTTCTAACCTAGGCCTCCAGTTCGAAAGACCAACAATAAAACCATTAGGCTGAAAGCAGTTTTATTCAATTATTTTAGCTTATTACAAACTTGCCGGGTGCATATCTCAACATATAAGGAATTCGTATATATGTAGATAGCTTAAGAGAAATTTGTAGTAAGCTTATAGAGCAAGCTTAGTGGGAAAGCTTAGCGGTTTAGCAAAGTAACAGATCCCTCTTGATTCAAAATAAATTGCCTATGTCGATCACTCAATAAATGGCACTCGACACATCAGATATCCCTTTTCATACTCCGCTGAACAAATAGTTCAGCGTTACATAACGGCCCATAAGCTTCTCAAGGAAACGCGTAATCTATACAATAGGGACGTTACGGAAAATGCTAAGCTTTCGTAATTTTATGGTACTGTATCCAGAATGTGCCAATTGCTTATTTGTTGATACATGGTTATGGAACAGTTCCATGATATGGCACGATTAAGGTAGTGAGTGAGTTTAACTAAGAAGTGAGTTTGGTGAGGTATGTATGTGTATATTTGTGTCTGCGTATAAGGGTGTTGAGGTGTGTATGTGTATGGGAGGGTGTGTGTGACATTAAGTGAGTGAGGAATGAGTGAATGGGTGAATGAGTGACTACACCAAACCGCGTTGGAGTAATGTGGTGGAGTATGCTCTAGGCCTCCTCGATATGCTCGATAGTAGGTCATGAAAGGGTTGAATTGAAACCAACTGAATGAAAGAGTAAATGAATGATTGAGTTATTGTTGTATAAATAGGTCCTGAGCTGTCGAGCGCGAATGTGACGAGACACATCTCGCCAATTCAATATTAAAGCATACATACATATATGGATCGGCTACCAAACACATGGCACTAGCGGGCTGTTCGCTACGAGCAATGAGTCAATTACACAATAATTTAATAATATCTCTTTTTACATGATAACTTCAGGCTTTTATGAACTCGAACGTGAACAAATTTACGACCGTTGCCTGTCATACATATGTACTTCTATAGACCGCATCCAGCGTGCCACCCGACGAATAACATTGTAAGAATCTTTTACAAGTTCATACGGTCTAATAAGGCGCGTGAAGTAGTGATAGCCTAGTTTGGTATTTAGGTTCGAAGTGGAGGTTCTGGGATCAAATCCTGCGTGCATTTAATGATTCAAAGTTATGCGTGTTTTTGCTAACTAATTATCTTCTGTGAAGGAAACCTGCTCCTCAGTTTGCCATAAAGTTCTCGAAGTTGTGTGAAGTCTACAAATCTGTATTTGGCCAGCACGTGGACTATGTCCTAGATCACTCACATTCTGGAAATACAACCAAGCTCAGTAGTGGGACACTTTAAGGGTTGCATTTTAGTACAACGCGTTTAGCACCTGGTGTGAACCTTACGTATAAATTTGCTGCTATTACACTAACGTGCCGTATTTTTAATGTCTTCCCATTTTTCTTAACTACGCTCGCTAACAGTCGAGCTGTGAAGAAAAACGAAGTTCTATGTATTTTTTATACTGCGATCTTGATGATATTGCGATCCGTCGCCTTAGTCTACGTCAAGATCTTCTCGCTGCTCCCAGTCGTAAACACGATGCCGATAATACAAAAATAATATGTACAATAAGAATATACAATATATTATATATATTCGTGATGGTGTAGTGAGTTTGAAATCGTTCATCGTTCTGCGGGTTCTGCGGGGTAAATTGAAATAAAGTAGTGTTATTTTAGTGTTATTCTAAACTATAATCCCTGTGTCAAATTTCATTCAAATCCGTTCAGTAATGTTTTGCTTGAAAATTACAAACATCCCATCCGCAAAAATTTTAGTATTTATAACATTAATAGGACTGAGTGCTTTTCAGGTCTTCTTGTTTCTTTGTCCTTTTTATATTATAATGCTGTAAGGTACTTTCTTCTACATTGATGTTCTTTAATTATGATATAGAAGAAGAGGGTTCCAACGCTCTCTTTTTAGCAAAGCTTTGATGTTGCCCCCAGAATTGGTGATGTCCGCGACGCTGACCACTTACCATTATGTAACCCATGATTCTGGCTACTTCTGGCTGGTTCTGGTCTGGATAATGCTTAAAAATATTTTTCGAACTTAAGTGTCATCGTGATATATTGTAACGCAGGCACGAGTCGTTACAAAAAATTATGATCTCGTAAAATCCCTATAAAATGTATCGACAACTTGCTGGTACAGTGAAACAAGAGGCCCCTGAGAATTCCAAAGACGTCGCGGTACTTTGTCATCGAATTACCTCTATTAATGGGACTTTTCGAACCTGGTTAAATGAGTTTTAATTCTAGAATTTTTTCAATGTTTACTTTTTAATTTGAACTCAGTAGCACAATTTCATGTACGTGTGACATTTTATCATCTCGGGACACGTTTGTTTGTAGGGGCCTCTGTAAACGAGACTACTATAATTTCAAACCAGTCTAATTGGAAAACTGGATTAATGAAAACCTCCTTAGATGGTACATAACAAGATCCTTTGAGATTCCAATTAAACAGATTTCACTGTACTAAATAGCATCTGTTTATAACTTAACCAATAGGGCAGATGAATTTTAACAGATATGAGATCTTTAATTTTTTTTTGTAAAAGTTGATTGTTAATATCAGTTCATTTAATTATGTAAGCATTGATGTACACATTTTAAACAGCACAGCTTACTAACATTATTTTATCGTATTTTTTTATAAGATTGCTGATATAAGATTTCCTGTTCGAGTAGATTCTATGAAGTAATAATGAATCTGCAAAAATATGTTGGTGATTCACAGATGTCGAACCTAGATCTTATAGTACTACAGTTATTTTGAAATAATATCAAAAGATTTATGTGTATATAGGAGTCAAGTTTAATATTTAAAAGTAGCTGACCCAACAGAACTCTATGTCTAGTAACCTCAGCTTTGAAATTTTCCAATTTTCTACGCTATGTTCCTTATTTTTCATTTCGTTCACCTTCCGCAAAGAAAATCAAATATGTAAAAAAGGAAAGATAACAGTATAGAAATTATTTTGAATAATAAAATATTTTTAACAAATTTAAACTTATTTTGAGTATGACGTCAAGAAAATTTTATTATGTTGTTAGCCATATACAAAATAGTTTTCACATACGAGTACTAGTGAAAACAAGCCTATGAATATTATTTTTCTATAACGTTTGAAGTATCACGTTACAGCGTAATTTAGTTGAAAGTAAAATGATTTTTAAATTTTTACGCAGTTCGTTGGTAATTCAACAAATATGAATAAGTGCCTATTCATGCGGACATTTATTATATTTTCTGTTACATTTCTAGGAGAGGCGACATCTAGTATATTCTTGATCGAATTTATGTTTGTTGAATGTATAATGTTTCCCAAAGTACCGAGGATGTTGTTTCCTTTCTACCACTGAGCTACCACAATCGAGATTTTATGTTACAGAAAAAGTAGGGCGTGTCATCGAAATGTAGCTTCTCACAAAAAATTAACTTGATAGTCATGTAGAAAAAATGTGCCGGGTGAACCCGGACTATTACTTTTTACGATAACATTTATATAATGACTCAATAAATGACGTCACCATACGTAGGTAACACGCGCAAAAACATTGCTGATCAAGAAAAGTACCCTTTTTCTGCTGACACTCCAACGCCTTCCTTTCTACATATTGAAATACATTTCCCTGCTCTCGTTTAGAACGACAAAGTTAGAAACAGTGAGGTAAAAAGTCCCGACAATTACCATAAGTTTCATCAGGATTAAGGTAAAGATATATAAAAAGCGGTTGAGGATCTTTGCATTATTTTATTCTGAAGCATCAGTCCTGCAGTTTGTCTCGTTTATAAGTGATCGGTCGGAGTAAGCAACGCGGTCGAAAAGCGGTTGGGAAACGATCGTAACCGATCGAAAAAGTTACTACAGCGGGCGCGATTGGTTGAAGAATGGGTGACGGCTAGTGGCAAAAAATTCATGTACGCTTCCGTGCTTCGAAAGGCACGTAAAGCCGTCGGTCCCGGTTGTTGTCGTATGATAGCAATCGTTAAACCATATCGGAGGGCTACGGGCGGCATAAAAACCTCGGACATTTGGGTTGGCCACTAACATTTTCACCAATCCGCGATGGACCAGCGTGGTGGAGTGAGGCCTCCTTAGTATGAGGAGAGATACGTGCTCAGTAGTGGGCCATCTATGGGTGGAAGCCATCGTGCTTTGGAGGTCTCGATTGTAATCGTTAGATAGCAAAGGTAAAACGATGTCGTTGGACTTCTGATTTTATAAACTATCGATAAGTATTGACGTCGTTAATTATCGATAGTTAATGTTCGATTAGTCAACCCAAGCGGGTTTACCCATTATTCTACCAAGCATGCGAGAACCGTGTTGGAGTATCAAAGTCAAATCAAAGTCAAAATTCATTTATTCATGTAGATATTACAAATATACTTATGAACGTCAACATTTTTTTTAAATCTCCCACCGTCTCGGTAATGTACTAGTATACTCTAGCGTTTAGATGTAGTTTACTTCCTCAGTTCCGAGGAGAGACTCCTTAGGGAGCCATGAGCAGAATCCAGAAGTGTTTATAACGTTTGCTTAAAGTAAAAAAGAAGCCGGAAAGTAAACACCAATAAACAAACAAGATTGCTCTTTGAGTAAATTCAAATTTCTAATTTATTTTGCCCCAAAAGACATATTACTGAGAGGAAAGCTTGTGTTGGTCAGAAATTTCCAACTCTATGAATTTTTAATCAAGTAATGGCTGGTTGTTTATTGAATATTCTTTTAGTATTTACTTAAAGATCTCTATGGGCGGAGTTCTTGTGTTGTTATGGCTAATAACGAAAGTTTTCTGAACTTATAAAACTATAGAAAGATTTTATCTACATATTTTTCATTTAGGTACTGACTTTGCTTCACGTATCGGAAAAGTGGATGCTTTCAAATCTAATCAAATCATATTTATTGTAATAAGAGGGTGTGGAGATTGTGGTATTTGTTTCGGTACTCAGTCAATGTGAACTATGAAATTCAGTAATTGTCCTATACGTTTCTGTCACGATGGTACTGGCTTTCTAGCCTCTGGAAGATAATAAATATAGCGACATATTACCAACTACACATGGACGATAACTGTTACAGTTGTCACAATAACTACTTCGATCTGGTATCTGAGGCTTTCTAAGCAAATCGAAGGCAGTTTCTAGTAGAAAGTTAATATTAGGTACTTTGACGGGTTTAAGAAACAAAGACAATATCGTTACCTCGTTGGTTGTTTGACAAGCCACCTACCTACCCTTGATATAGAGATAGGAGAAAAAAAATCTGCTTAGATTTGTACATAATTTCTTGACATAATTCACTTATTTTAAATTCAAAGAAAAATTCTGAAGGGAATTTTTTTATTTGAATATTAAGCACGTAACTACAGTCCTTACAGATGAGGCAGTTTAATTTCTTTGCGCCTAATTACAAGGTCAATTTACCGTTGGAATTAAGGAAAAATTTAATGCATAAATAAACCTTTGATGTTCAGAATAAAAAGGAAGTTTTTCGTTTCCTAATTATGCTCTAAGAAGCTAGAGAAGCATCCAAGAAGATACTTTTGTTTAATCAATTTTTTAACGACTTTAAAATAGGAGGAGGTAGTTAATTTGTATGTATTTTTTTAAATGTATGTTACCTCAGAACTTTTTACTGAGTGAACCCGATTTAAATTTTTTTTTTGATCGAAAGCAAGTTCTTGCGATGTACGACGTATGACGAGTAGTTTTGGGGTTACTCTTACTTTTGATATTTTTCTTTTTATTCTTTACTTCGTAACTTTTTATTGGTTATACCGAGTATAATGATTCATTTTTTATTCTAAACGTTATTCTTTTACCGTATGTTCATGTAACTTTAAGCGACATCTGACGAGTAGTTTTTGAGTTGTTAGCAATTATTTTGTTTTTCTTAATATTCGTTATTAACTTTATATTGGGTATTCTGATTTTTACGTTTCTTTGTTAGTTCAAAAACGTACAAACATAAATGACGGATAATTGACGCATGTAATATATGTTTTTGAGTTATCTTCAATAATGCATATTTAACTGGTTGCGAATACGTTGGCAATTATTGTTTTATTGTATTACTTGTGAAGGTGGTTTTTTATATGAAAAAATGATTATGATAACTTCTAAAAGGTACCTAACCTCTACTGAACCCCACAACTTGGTTGAATTGTTTTTGACCTTGTATTAGTCACGGCGTTCAACCACGCCAGTCCTCTCTTACCTGTAGGGGTTAGTCACATAATTGTCTAACTCAAGAATCTAACCGAGCATCTCGCTTCGCAGGCAGAATCACTACCAACTGGGCTATAGGTCCGTTCGAGGCCTTACACCTCTTCTCATAATATTGTCGCGTAGATTCAACTGTTAACGAATTTCGACGCAAGCTTGCAGAGTTACGTGTCTCTGTGGGAAATGGTCGGACTATCGAAGCGGAGGTTCATGGTTCGATCCCCAAGTTTTATGTTGGTTTTTATAGTT
>DWJZ01008272.1:0-11482 GCA_018249125.1 Asbolis capucinus
ATTCCGACCCGTTCCTATATACCAAAATGTGCATTGTAAAATAGTATCCGATTTAATCAAATTTATGGTTCATAATTTCGGTCATAGTGGCGGAGATAAGCTGTCGCCGACTTTTATTTAGAACTACTCGAGACAAAAAATCCCATGGTACATCCTCTTTCCAATAGATTAGGCAGTGGACGCCAAGGTAGCTTTCAAAAGGCAGACTTTTTCTCAAATGTCACGTTTTATAAATTCATTTTATGTTACAAAACACAGATTGCATTAATTCTGCTACAATTAAATTTTAAGCAACCTTACAGGCGATGTTTTCGCATTACTTAGTATAACGTTCCGCAAAAGAGAGTAGTTAAATCCAATATCAGTCTATTAGGTTTCCAAGTATTTTGCACGTATTTTTGATTTGAGGTTTTGCTTTTGTAGGCTCTCTATCATCGAGGCTGCAGAGCCGATGGAACCCGTATAGTAATTAAATAGTAATTATGCTAATAATAAAAATAGTAATTATGCTTCAATATCCAAGCTCCAATATTTAGCAGTATGTGATAATAATTATATAGCACTGGTGTCTGTCCGCGGCTTTACCCGCGTAGAAGACACGCTGATAAAAAAATGGCCTATGTATCATTCCAGATAATGATATATCTCTACCAAATTTCATCTAAATCAGTTCAGAAGTTTTTGTTTGAAGTAGTGACGAAAATCCGTACATCCTCACAAACTATCGCACTTATAATATTACAAAGATGTCATTAAAATTACTAAGTTCCAATAAAACTACACATTCCAAAGTACTACAACGTTAAATCATTTTGTAAATCTTTCAGTAAAATATTTATTTTTATAAGACATTTAAAATTCCTGTCACTTTCCATTAGTAACATTATAATAAGTAATTGAATTTAAAATACTAGAATATGTCACATCGATCTTAACAGCTGACTCAATGAGAATTGTGGTATACAACAATGTACAGACGTTGATTGATACTTTAAAGAAATAAAATGAAGATGCGAATTTTTATATGTCTATTTTATAGATAAAATAATAAGTTACTTTGCTTACGTGAAATTCACCACAGATAAACTTTAATATTAATTCTATGTATCGTGCTGTCTGGTTCCAAGGGATTCAACCCAGTAATAGCCTACTAGCGGTGATAGCCAAGTGGTTAAGAATTCAGCCTCCTACTCAGGGAATCCGGGTTCGAGTCCCAGGGCGCGCACTTCTGACTTTTCGGACTTATGTGCGCTTTAAGCATTTAAATGTCACTCGCTATAACAGTGAAGGAAAACATCGTGAGGAAACCTGCATGCCGGGGAGTTTGCAAAGCTCAAAGATATGTGAATTCTGTCAACCCGCACTTGGCCAGCGTGGTGGTCTATGGCCTTAACCTTCTCATTCAGAGAAGAGACCCATGCTCAATACTGAGCCGTGATGGGTTGAGAAGAAAGAATATGGACTTATTCTGAAATAAATAAGAATTATTATTGTGGACACTAATCCCAGGATTGGCTGATTTGAAGGTAATTTTATTTGATATATTGTGGTAAATTTGATCAATATTTATTGATCGGTTTACAAATAATAGAGATACATATTGATGGTCTCGTAAGACCTTTCAAGGCAGCTACGTTGGGTGCGGCGTGCGGTAGTATGTTAAATTAAAATTAGTGGACTGTAATTTCCATAAAGAGATAAAAAAAACCTGCGAATGGTTCTCTCTTCTTCAGTAGGCGAGATCTTCCTCGTTGACATCTTCTTTTGGTTCCTCAGAAGCACAAACAACAAAATCTCACTTATTCTGTACTCAATAACGGGTTATTGCATTATGTACACTCGCGGGCACAATAAGAGCTCTCAATTGGTTATTGAACATCACTTTAACGTTGTGAATTTATTATATTAGGAACTTATTGCAAAAATATTTACACTCGGCGGGAAGTGCGGAACGACTCTGGCGCGAACCTTCTTCACGCCCAGGTGATAGAGAGCTATATATAAAAAGAGAGTGACGATATAGGATAAGCAGCGCGCGGGAATGATTGGAGCGCCTTCGTAATGTTTTAAAAACATGAGGTGCGTTTATAAAGAATGTCATTATTGGCGCGAGAACATTTAAAACTATTAAACACTGGAATAAAGGTGCGTTTATAGATAATGCCATTTTACAGCGCGCATTTACTAGTTAATAATGTAAGTGTAATATAACAATGAAACGAACTGAGTCTGTAGGATTCAGATAATAATAAATACCTTTCTAAATTTATTTAGGTGTATCTGCTACATATTCAAATACGTTTTATTTTAATCGCATATGTTTAAACGATATTAACATACATATGTATACATAATCCAACGCCTTATTAAACTTGACCATGTTATAAGCAATATTTATTATGCAAAGTCAATGTGTATTACGAAAGTACTTCCTGTGATATAAAAAAAAAAAATAAATATTGGTACTTACATTCAAACAGGTCGCAAGGGCCCTGTACAAGGTTTATAGCGCGTGTTACCAGGTTTTCAGTGTTTAATTAATAGATACTGCAAGTAAGTATTTATATAACACTTATATATGTAATAAACAAGTTTCGTTAAATTATTGAAGCAAGTCTACCAATGCGCAGGCCAACGGGCAACGTGAGCAGGCCATAAACTCCTCAGATTGCGTGCTGATCCGAGCCCAGCAGTGGGACAGTTATGAGTTGCAATGATTTCACTGTACTACATTGTATCAAAACAAACTAATTTTAGTCTATAATTGCAAATTACAAAATTGCTTCACCTAATAATATAATTCATCTTAATTATGTTATTACTACATTTTCAGGTCCGGTCCCGGTGGAGCACAAAATCACCATTTTCGTGTCTAAAGAACAGTACATGGTAATTACTTAATTCAATTTGCCAATTATAGTGAAGTTGCAAATTCAGATGCAAATTGTTCAAACAGTGAACTCATTTGCTGTGAGTGCAACGCCGGTTGTACAGGGCCTTACAGGTCTTGTAGTTTCTGCTATGAAAGCAACGCCGGTTGTACAAGGCCTCTCAGATCTTGTGGTTTCTAGAGAGATACCTAGGTTGGATGTTCTCGTAATCTATAATCTCGTAATCTAATGAATGTTCATTAGAAATATATAAATTTTGTGAACTATTGATACCACAATTTATGGCACAATATAATATGTACATATATCCGAAAGGACTCACACAGCGTGTACAGAAACAATATACCAGGAACGCTGGTACGTACCAAGGACCAATTTCTAAATAAATTAATTTCAACTTTAAATACAAGGCCAATAATTTTAATTACTTTGCTAAAATATAGGTAATTGTTTACAAAACTTCTCTTCCATGACGAATACAACACATGTCATTCTAATTTAGCACAAGCAATGCTGCAACGAAATACTTGGCCATTTTGGGCAAAGTTTGCCACACGACTGTGCACGAAATTTCAGAGCTCAAGGTCACGTTTCACTAAAAAGGGATAGAAAACATTTAAAACTTTAATCTACATCAGTGATTCCCAAAGTGGTCCGAACCCCCAGGGGTCCACGAGAATCTTGACGTTAATCTTCTTTGACGTGAAAAAATATAAGGACGTACAAATCGCAAGTCCACGAAAATTGTATATTTATTATTGTTAGACGGCAATGTAGTCAAAATTATGTATTTAATCTTAAAGAAAAGCCTTTGGAAGAATTATGACAAAAAATTACTATTCATTTATCAAGAATTATTTATATTTTTGATCAATTTAAAGAATCTAGTAGAAATATAGCAACAGGGGGTCCACCAAAACTGGAAAGTGGTCAACGAGAAAAAAACAGTTTGGGAACCGCTGATCTACAATCACGACCAATTGTAAACACGTCATGTAGCTGGACTATTCTCACGATGAGGAGCGTTTCAATGGGCAATTGCGGTTTAGCAATGTTCACATACACTTTTGAGATTGCAAAGCTGTCTACTAACAACATCCCTCATGAAATGTTCGAAATAAAGTTGCGTATTCGAATTACAGTTGTAAATCGATTTCGTCGGTAACATAAAACTTTGTACCGCCATCTAGTGTAAAACATTGTAACTAAATCCAATACTTTCAATCAACTAAATCAATAACCAATTATTCAGTTCAATACTAACAAAGGACTACACAAATTTACTTGGCACTAAAACATCCAAATTTCATTGCAATTGATTATGTAGTTTCCTAGAATCCGTACTTATATTATTATAATGTACTTTAATAGGAATGTAACATTCGAACTCATGTCCAGGACATGGCGTATATAGTATATTTTCAAATTTACTCTCTCTCCCCAATCCGCATTGGAGCAGCGTAATGAAGAATGCTTCGATCTTCTCGGTAACGAGGAGAGGCCCGAGCCCACCAGTAGCCATTTCAGGGTTAAAACCGATCTCATCACCATAACACCCAGATAGGTTCATGTTTTCACGTCAACACGTCATGCAATGACGTCACGACAAAACCTGAATCACACTATCGGAGTTTCCTGTTTCTGTCTTGTTACTCTCTCTACTTAATATTGTTTGTAGAAATTCTTGTATAGTATCTGTTAACAGATATTTATTATTATGTTTTTCGGCTTAGTAAAGTAGAAGTATTATTGCTCGTGTACCGCTACACACCATACCCATTATTTGACCAGTACACAGGAGCCCACAGGTCGCTTCCCATAACTTAGAAGGCCTAGAAGAAACTTCTCCACACTGCTCCATCGGAAATTGGGGGAGATAGTTTCAAAGTTCTAGCAAAGCGAACTCTATCACTATATTCCAGCACAGAATATTATAGCGTTAGCCAGCATTAAATAATTTTTTTCTTTGCTTTCTTTTGACAACTTACGTCCTCATAAGTCGATAGTCACTCGGATAGTTATAGTCCGGGTTCACTAGTATATTTTTTAGTTGATTCCTATTATACAATGCTCTGTGATAGGCTTGAGGTTGAGAGCCAGTTCTTCTCTTTTTCTCTCCACCTTTCAGTCACCCTCCTTCCCATTCTTCTTCTGCCACCCGTTCTGAAGTGATATTTGTTGGTGCAATATGACAAGCAGGCAAACTAGCAGACGGATCACCTGATGGTCAGTGATCAACTTCATTAACTAAACGACATCAAATGACTCCAGATACATCAATAACATACCAACTTTTTCTTTTACAAAGCGTGTTTTTGTGCACAAAAATACTTCAGGTATTGAACCCAGAATCCGTAGCTTTGCATATAGAATACGGTTTATTATTATTTAATAAACTATCTGTCTGTTACTGAACCGATTTTTATTTATTTATTTAAACTTTATATACCACCATCTAAATTATTGCGGTACAATAAGCGACCTTATTGCATAATGCAATAGAAGTTTTTGTTTGTTCTCGGCTCAGATCTACTCTGTGATGTTATTTTTTTTTGTGCAGCGCAAGGAATCTTAACGCAATAAGTGTAGGATTATTCATTTAACATTCTGTGTAACTTAATCTATTGTATGTGTGTCTGTGTCTGTGTGTGTATGTTTGTGTGTTATCCTTGAAATCTTGTAGACATAGAATACACAACTAACCAGTTCTAATGTAGCAAACTAGCTATAAAACAACGGGTACGGTATAATGACGTCTATTGCCTTAACAACTCGAGCGCAAATTACACGCTAACAAAGAAAATGAGGCCCAAAACCGCAACTCCTTGTACGGAACCTTGAGAATTAGAAACGGCCACCGCCTTGCGAACGTGGGAGTTTATCTCCTCCAGTCTTTAGTCTTAAATGGCTCTGAAGTCTCCATTTTCGTCTTGACTGTGCTTTGTTATTGTAATGGTTTTTGCACACTCCGTACCTATAGGTACATTGATGATTATTTAAGTATGATTTTAAGGTTTTTAAACTTTGACTGTGTTCATTGAATATATTACGCATACTCACAATATTAGAATACACTTAGGAGAAGGTGCACAGAATTTTTATATGAACTAATTCCTTTGCTTACTACTAGTATGTCTGCTTCTTCACTGCTGTAGTTGACGTCAACAGTCAAGTCAGTAAAGTTTAGTAAATTTAGCATATAAGTATATTTTTCTATGTATTTATGTGTATAATTTTCAACTCCTTCTCTTTCGATCGGTTTCCTGGAAGAAATCGTTATGTATCGATAAAGCCGCCTGTTGCTTTGTACTTGTTCTATGTATGTGTTCTTTGTATGTACTGCGGTGTGCAAATAATAAAGTGCTAATCTTTCTTATTCCTCCAATGCCATTTCTACATATAGGTATCGCCTTTAGAAACCATAGACAACAATAACCACGTATCACCAGGGAACCATGTTCTCATCACTTATATAAAATATTTATCAATAAAATTTGAAACCCACTACCCAGCAATGACACTACTGTCGCCAGATATCCCTTTACCAATATTGAGCCTTTAGAAACAGAAGTTAATTACCTTCACAATAGACACGAAGTACATTACTTTCAGATAGACAGGCAATCGATATTGTATAACAATGATTGAATATGCAAGGACAGACAAGCCTTCAATTGGACTCGCGTGATAAAAGTACCCAATTTATCAATAGAAACGACCCAATTTAAGCACATAAAAATATAAAATTTGCAATAACACGTAACGACTTACAAAATCACATTTATTTACACACTATAACAGTGCAGTTATACACAATAATAGCCAGAAAATATTTTGAAGTAAGAGTAATGTTAACGACCCAATAAAAAAATATTACTAGTTATAGATCTGTCAATAAAAAAATATAATTGTAGGATTATTTTTAATGTCGTATTTTGCAAAGCTATGTGCTGATTTATGTATGACGAACTTAAAGTTAACTCCGTCACCCTACTGGAGCAGCGTGGTGGAGATTACTCTAGGCCTATAAACCAGCCGCCGTGCTCAGTAATTGGCCATTAATGAAGTCAAAGTCCTTTCCATTTACGATTTATTATGCCCTCCGTTTTTAATTAAAATTTGGTGGCTTTGGGTTTTTACCATACAGCCAATTCTATGCCCTGTGCTACCCCTCGCGTCTACCAGATCGACATTACAAATTCGTCATATTGCTACTAAAAATAATATGAACTTTTGAATCTGTATCCTCGGGTTAAAAGTTTACGTAAAAGCTAGAACAATAGTAGAATTATTTTATATTCTCATTCAGCATTGATGCAATAAAACATGTTTTAAATTTGTAAATATATTTACAACCAGAAACTTATATGTTATCCCTATTGGATTTTAGTATATAATCTGCTCTGTATTTTGTCATTAGGGTCAAAGAATTTTAGTACGATAAACGTACTCGTGTTAACATTGTCTTTATAAATTGGTCATTATTCTTCCTATTTCTCTTCTGTCACCTATCGTAGAGCAGTATATTGTTGGTGTATTTGGAATTCGGTTGCATTAACAAAGAACAATTTCTCGCTCATCTTCTGTTTCTTACTCACGCTTGCGTAATGATAACAAGCAGGCCTTTACTTTTGAGTCCAGGGCCTGTAGGGGACGCCAATATCTAGAAGGTTAAATAGTGTAAAGTTTGCACATTTATTCCTCATAATATAATATGAAGTGACACATAAAAAAACATATTCGTGAAAGCAAAAAAAAACCTTGTTTATCAATGGTAATTTTGAGCTAGAAGGAAGCGAAAGTAAATGAATACAAGTTGTCCTCATTGTAGTAAGGCTGTTATATACTCCATTAGTATTAAAGTACATAACAAAGGATTAGTAATTGGATAGATAAAATTAATCTAACTATATAGAATCTCTCTCAGAATCTCATCTCAGCCTAGCTTATTTTGAAATTTTCGTGACTAGATATTATTGTTTTCGAAATAAATAGACGGTTTTTTCATTCTGTTCATTGAGTTGAAAGAACAGACAGCTTAAATTTTCGATAAGTATTTTATAGATATTTGTAAGAAACATGTTAGAGATTTGGCGATGCCCTAATTTCATTGTAACATGTTGACTTGCAACTGGCATACGGCACGTTTTGCTGTAATGTTGCGTAACCCTGCAATTGTGGATTTCTAATATTGCTTTTTATAATTTTACCTACGGCTGGGTTTGCAAACCATTTGGCAATCGATTCATGTAATCATGAAATAATTATACAAAATGGAATGTTTTTAGGTAAGATTTATCGTATTAAAGAAGTACGAACAAAGTTATTGGCCCGAATCGCGCCATAATTCCGTAAACGCGGGAAACAGCAGACGTTATTTAGTGACAGACAGAGATGATATTTACCAGGTAGAAACTGTCTAATAAAAGCAACATTTAGAAATATATTGGATGATCATTTATTTATTTTAAACCACTTGACCTAGTGTTGTAAAACTTGATAATTGATTATTATTTTAAAGATATTAAATCATAAATAAGATTTTATAATTTACCGCACCAGGTGTCACGTTTTTTGGGGAGACACCCACCCGGTTACTCAACAATGAACAATGTAAACGAAAATAAAAATAAAAATGTTAGTTTTTGCTTTAAATGGGGTGACACCACCAACTTCCGGACCGGATGCTTCTCAAGATAGCTACGCCACTGTAGATACCATTACAATGATTTTTATAGTTCGTCTTTTTGTCGGTTTGTTGGTGCATAGTTCACGTGAATATTTATAGCAAGCCACAATATTGATATTATTGAGTCGTATTCGGTTCGCAAACTGAAATATCATTTTAGATAATTTTTAAGTCTCCTAGTTTTGCCAAAACAAAGTGAGGTTAGCTGCTAGTAACAAAAATGGCTGACTTAATGTCATTACTGTCTATTGCTGACATTTTCTGTTTGCTGCGTCCACGGAATCGCGCCTCTTTTCAGATTTCATGTAACTCATAGCCTAAGTTGTCAATTTATTTAAATAAATTATAACTATTTTAATAACATAGATTATATGAATCGCTATTATTTTAATTAAGAAAAGAATGAGCTAAGTAACTAGACAGATGTTAAAATGTCCGAGAATGCGAACCAAGGCGATGTTCCAAGTTTTTTCCCTATCGTCATATTGATTTCATTCTGTAATGACGTTGCAGCATATCTGGTGCATTTTATTGTATTGCAAAAGATATTAGTATTATTTATTTCTAAATTGCGTGGATTTTCGTCAGAAATTAATATTATATGAAGGACTATATGAAGCACAGAATTTAGGTTCGATATCCGGAATTATGATGGTACATATTTTGATACATCCTAATGTATGCTACAAATTAAATATTACAAATTAACACACCTGACCCGAGAACAAATATTTATCTGCAACATAAATATTACCACGACTCGACTTAGGACTAGAATTACTTTAAAAGCAAGGTTATTACATCAAAGAGAATAAAATTTAGTAACCGCATTACTGCATCGATATCGATGTTTAATAAAAATAAACATCTCTAATTTTTAAATAGATATTTTCTGATGTTGATCGGTCATGATAAAGTAGAGATGAGTTCGCCAATCCGCCACGGTTGGTCAATAGCGTCGCTAGTTTCAACGAACATTGTGCAACACAACCGCACTAGAAAATATCTAATCTAAATAGAAGAAATATGCTAAACAAGGGATCTTTAAGGCATCTTCGTAGATGTTATTGCTGACTTTGACCCCTCACATTGTGAGAGGAGACCTGAGCCCAGTGAGCTTTAAAATGTAAAAAAAATGTCTTGCGGTACGAAGTTTGCCAGATCTATTAGTATTTATATAAAGTCTTCGTTTGTCTACAGATGAAAGCTGTAACAATATACCCAAACTGAAGTGATATGAATTATTAATTAAATATACTATTCACAAACTAATATTTCACCACAGAGCACGTGTTACAACCCACCTTGAATTATCATTAACTATATTAAACGAATATCCTTGTCAGTTAAGCGAGTGTCTACATTAAGTAAAATCAAGATTATCGTTAAAGTATGATTGCCTGCCAATAATTGGTTAAGTTAAGCAATGTTAACTTATCACTGACATTGTCGATCTTATCCTCGCGCGCGGTGATGCTAAGTCCTATTAAGCAATAGACAATTTATGCTTCTGTATAGCAATAAATATGTTTTATCAAAATGTTTAAAAACAAAAGCTTTAAGGATATATATAAATAAATATAACGTGACGTTAAATTGGTTGAAACCAACTTCCAAAGCCTCGAGCACAGGCGCAGAGTTACCGGCCTCTCGGTCTTCTACAGGATACACTTTAGAGAATGTGCACAGGAACTACAATTGTACACAATTTAATTCCCCAAATCCCATTCCATCATTGAACGTGTCGACGCACGGCGGGTACCCATCCCTCCGTCGTAGACATTCTGCCAGTATGAACGTCCCGCTTTGCGTCCTCTTTCATCATACACACCGCAAAGGACTGGAATAAATTGCCCACGTCAGTGTTTCCGTTCGATTACAATTTAAGCGTCTTTAAGTCAAGAGTGAATAGGCTATTACTAAAGTAGTGCGCTTTACCATCTAAGACCAAATCGCCACTTACCATCAGGTGGAATAGTGGTCAAGCACTAATTTATAGAATGAAAAAAACACTTAAAAACATAAACTTTAAGTACAGAGTCTTAATACGAAACAAATAAAATTTAACTGTATTGTTAACCGTTGAGAAACTCATGTTTGTCAAAAAATGCATTGTCTTCCGCATGAAAACTTTATGCAAAATTTCCGCTCCATAGTGTAAATGGAAGTGGGTCTAATTAAGATTGCAAGATTCGACCCATAATACACAAATATACTAACATACTAATATACAAACATTAACTGCAGGTTAAATAAAAGCTTGTTAAAATACTTATAAGGTAAAATAAACGCAAAAAAATTTAATGAAATTTTGAGTGCCATTTCCTTATGACATGGAAAAAAACTGAGAATTATTCCCATACTAATATACTATCTTATACGCTATTTTGCTGAAATAGGTGTTTGGCATTAAAAAAACTATTAAAATCTAATTGCAAATATCTCATAAAGTAATAAAAGAACTTCCTATATCTGTCCTTGTCGCTCTATTAGAATAATAATATCTATTTCATTCAATTTAGTTAGCAAAGACGTGACATTTTGCATAGGTACTGAAATGAGGTACTTTGATACCGGAAATGTATCATAATTATAGCAATTATAAAAATCACTTGCAAATCACGTTTAAACAGATTTATATCCAGTTATAATTGGCTCACTTTAATAAATATTTACAAAAGCAAAATTAATAGACTTCCACGAATACCTGTATAAGGTAGACCTTACAATACCTCCAATAGACCTTCACTATTGAGTACGGGTCCCTGAATGAAATTGTTAAGGCCATAGTCCACCACGCTAGCCAAATGCGGTAGACTTCACATACTTTAAGTTTTGTTAACTCTCCGGCATGCAAATTTTCTCGCGGTGTTTTCCTTCACAGTTATAACGAGTGATATTT